>BMAC01000698.1:443403-475473 GCA_014905375.1 Phtheirospermum japonicum | reverse complement strand
GGTATTCACGGCAATGGTCAACCCAATGTGGGAGGGCATGGTGCAAACCATGTAGGGTATGGTGGTTTCGTGGGTATGAATGATCCATATGGAGGTTATGGTGCTCCTAATCCCTTTCCAAATATGCATACTCCAACTTCTAGTCTGTAAGGGGGCTATGGTGCTCCTACACAATTCCCAAACATGCAAAGCCCGATTCCCGGCCGTATGGAGTTCCTCCGCTTATAACTTCAATCATGCTCTAAATTGAATATGAATGCTAATGATGGTGGTCCGGGTTATGGAGATGCCAATAATATTGTTCATGAGGACACACCCGATCCGTATGCTTTGTTTAGGGGTATGAGTCCGAACGCCCAATATATCGCTCGCGTCCTCGTTATGAAAGAAGTGAGCAAAGCCTTTGTGGGGAGCGATTATTTCATCTTGTATATCTCTTCCTCCCGAGGTTATGGTTATTGATATCCGTTCGCTTGATTTTGCTCGGTTTCCAATCTTTCACGGGTTTGCTGAAGGAGATCCTCTCCAATTCATCCGGTAATTTTTATTGCATTTCTCGAGTTTCCCACCGACCGAATATGATGAGCTTAGAGCATCTTCAACTCCGTTGTTTCTCATATGCACTTCAAGATAAAGCATTGTCGTGGTTCATGGTTATTCCTTCCAAACTTTATTTTTACATGGGACGAGCTCTCGACAACTTTCTTGGATCATTACTATTCGACGGAAAAGACGGCCGAGTTGAGGGTCAAGATAATTTCGTTTAAACAAATGAAAATGAGCCATTCACTCCGCTTGGGATCGTTTCCAAGATCTTTTCAAGAGTTGTCCACATCATCGCATGCCGAAGGAGAGTTTAATTCAAACTTTCTATGAAGCGTTGGGACCCACGATTCCAATACATGGTGGACACGTCGACGGGGGTAATATGACGGTTCATCCTCCCCAAGTGCTTCTCAAGGTTTTCACCACTCTAGCCAAAAACTCTCAACAAAAGTCTTCCCAAGAGTTATATTCAAGTACTAATGAAGTGAGTGAAGCTTCTTCCCCCAAGGAGCTTGAGTTGAAAAAGGAACTAGCGGATATGCGGGCTCAAATTGCTAAGTTATCTTGCCAAATCTGGATCCTCCATGTGTGTCTTGTGGAATGATTGGGCATTATTTTGCATGTAATTGTTGTGTTTTTCCCTAGTATTTTTAGTTAGAGTTAGGCGTTGATTTTAGTAGTTTTGAGTCGTTTTTTGTTAGGTTTTAAGTCGTTTTTCTTGTTTTATTATTTTTCGTGTTCCTTGCTAATTTTATATTTTAATGGGTTAATTGGTTCAATTACCTTGAGGTTTGGTGAAATTCTTGGGTTTTTAGGTTTAAAAATTCCTATTTTATAGGCCAAGGCATTGTAGACCAAAGGTCAAGCCAAGGCGTGCCTAAATCGGTGGCCAAGAAGAGGCTCCAAAAATGGCTAACATTCTGGAATGTGGCCTAGCCTCGCCGCCCAGCGCCCCGTCGCCCAGCTTCGCCTAGCATTGCCAAAATTCACGCCGGAACTGCGACACTGGGTAGCGCCGCCAACATTGGGTTACCCAATGTCCGAGCAGCGCCCGGCACAGCTCGCGCGCAGCGCTTGCCATGCCTTGCCACCTCTCGCCATGCCTCGCGCACAGCGCTCGCCAACGCTCGCCATGCCTTGCCACCTCTCGCCAACCTGCCGATGCCAGCGCCCAGCCCGCGCGCGCCCACGCTACACTCAGCCGCCTAGGCCAGCTACCTGCCGAGCCATGCGCGCCTAGGCTCGGCATGGCTTTGTACCTCTCAATAGTACCATCAGATTTATACTTAATCCTGTAAACCCATTTACAACCAATGGGTCTCTTCCCTGGAGGGAGGTCGGAAAGTGTCCAAGTCCCGTTACGTTTCAAAGCATCAATCTCAGCTTGCATGGCAGCTTTCCACAAAGGATCAGAAGCAGCAGCAGCAAAAGTAGTCGGTTCTGGAACAGACTGAATAGCAGCAATAAAAGCAACATGTGCAGGCGAAAAGCGTGAGCAGTTAACATAATTAGCTATAGGATAGGATGTACCTGATAACCGAGATGGTTGAGATGAAGGAAACGAATGGGCCACACAATTACGCACAGTGTTGTAGACATAGTCTCTTAACTTTACAGAAGGAGTCCTATCGCGGGTAGAATGGCGAGTTGTTTCCTGAACAGTGACAGGAGACCTATCAACAGTCTGCGTGAGGGCCAATGTAGTGCTAGGGTCAAATATGACTTGAATAGAATCAGAAGGAGATGGAACTCCACTCCCCCTGACGTCCATCTCCGCTGGGGCATTTGTGGAGTTAAGGTCAGGTTCATGAACGGAAGCAGTAGGAGATTGAACCTCACTCCCCCTGACATCCGTCTGCGAATGGGAAAGACGGTCATAGGTATCATAAAAAATAAAGGGATGAGACTCATCACTGGAATGTGCAGCCGGAGAAGAAATGGGCTGAAAAGGATATTGTGTTTCATAAAAAGTAACATCAGTAGATAAGAAACGTTCATGGGTCTCTAAATCATACATTTTCCAGCCTTTTTGTCCTCTAGAATAACCAAGAAAAACACATTTTTGGGCCCTAGGTGCAAACTTATCAGTGGAACGTGGGATAGTAGAAGCAAAACACAAGCAACCAAAAACCCGCAATCGATTAAAATCAGGTAAACGTCCATTTAAAATTTCAAAAGGAGTTTTATTGTGAAGAAGAGGAGTTGGAGTTCGATTTATCAAATAAGCTGCAGTCATAATGCAATCACCCTAAAACCTGTCTCTTATACACATCTAGATGTGTATAAGAGACAGGGCGAGAGGTGGCAAGGCATGGCGAGCGTTGGCGAGCGCTGTGCGCGAGGCATGGCGAGAGGTGGCAAGGCATGGCAAGCGCTGCGCGCGAGCTGTGCCGGGCGCTGCTCGGACATTGGGTAACCCAATGTTGGCGGCGCTACCCAGTGTCGCAGTTCCGGCGTGAATTTTGGCAATGCTAGGCGAAGCTGGGCGACGGGGCGCTGGGCGGCGAGGCTAGGCCACATTCCAGAATGTTAGCCATTTTTGGAGCCTCTTCTTGGCACCGATTTAGGCACGCCTTGGCTTGACCTTTGGTCTACAATGCCTTGGCCTATAAAATAGGAATTTTTAAACCTAAAAACCCAAGAATTTCACCAAACCTCAAGGTAATTGAACCAATTAACCCATTAAAATATAAAATTAGCAAGGAACACGAAAAATAATAAAACAAGAAAAACGACCTTAAAACCTAACAAAAAACGACTCAAAACTACTAAAATCAACGCCTAACTCTAACTAAAAATACTAGGGAAAACACAACAATTACATGCAAAATAATGCCCAATCATTCCACAAGACACACATGGAGGATCCAGATTTGGGCAAGATAACTTAGCAATTTGAGCCCGCATATCCGCTAGTTCCTTTTTCAACTCAAGCTCCTTGGGGGAAGAAGCTTCACTCACTTCATTAGTACTTGAATATAACTCTTGGGAAGACTTTTGTTGAGAGTTTTTGGCTAGAGTGGTGAAAACCTTGAGAAGCACTTGGGGAGGATGAACCGTCATATTACCCCCCGTCGACGTGTCCACCATGTATTGGAATCGTGGGTCCAACGCTTCATAGAAAGTTTGAATTAAACTCTCCTTCGGCATGCGATGATGTGGACAACTCTTGAAAAGATCTTGGAAACGATCCCAAGCGGAGTGAATGGCTCATTTTCATTTGTTTAAACGAAATTATCTTGACCCTCAACTCGGCCGTCTTTTCCGTCGAATAGTAATGATCCAAGAAAGTTGTCGAGAGCTCGTCCCATGTAAAAATAAAGTTGGAAGGAATAACCATGAACCACGACAATGCTTTATCTTGAAGTGCATATGAGAAACAACGGAGTTGAAGATGCTCTAAGCTCATCATATTCGGTCGGTGGAAACTCGAGAAATGCAATAAAAATTACCGGATGAATTGGAGAGGATCTCCTTCAGCAAACCCGTGAAAGATTGGAAACCGAGCAAAATCAAGCGAACGGATATCAATAACCATAACCTCGGGAGGAAGAGATATACAAGATGAAATAATCGCTCCCACAAAGGCTTTGCTCACTTCTTTCATAACGAGGACGCGAGCGATATATTGGGCGTTCGGACTCATACCCCTAAACAAAGCATACGGATCGGGTGTGTCCTCATGAACAATATTATTGGCATCTCCATAACCCGGACCACCATCATTAGCATTCATATTCAATTTAGAGCATGATTGAAGTTATAAGCGGAGGAACTCCATACGGGCCGGGAATCGGGCTTTGCATGTTTGGGAATTGTGTAGGAGCACCATAGCCCCCTTACAGACTAGAAGTTGGAGTATGCATATTTGGAAAGGGATTAGGAGCACCATAACCTCCATATGGATCATTCATACCCACGAAACCACCATACCCTACATGGTTTGCACCATGCCCTCCCACATTGGGTTGACCATTGCCGTGAATACCATTGGCAATGTGGTTTGCACCATACCTTCCCACATTTCCAAAACCATTAAGACTCATCCCATTCCCAACAGGGTTTGCACCATGCCCCCCATGTTGGGAATATAACCTTCATTGCCATAAGTATTAGAAATGAAAGCATTATAAGGGTTAGGGAGTGGTGTGGTACCTTGGTGTAGGCCCATGGCGTGTCCGTGAGTGGTGAAACCACTCCCTTAATTTCCTAGAGCGTGGTTGGGAGGGCTCATTGGGTTGGTATTCAAAGGCCTGGGCTTGTCGATCGGGGAGGGTGACTCAACATGAACAACGGGCTTGGAATTAATAGAGCTTTGAGGATCATGGGCCCGTGGAGACTCCTCGGTAGGATTGAGAAACGGGCCGGTGTTTTGAAGATTATGTTCCATGTTTTGAGTACTAGCCAAGGGACGTCGTAAATGCCTTAATCTCTCAGGGTTCAAAATATAAGGAGCCAAATCGTTCCCAAGAGTTCGATGACCTTGCATACACTCAATAAAAACACCAAATACAAAAGAAAGCTAGAAACAAAAAGAAACTACAAGCAAATCGAAAACCTTAACCAAACCGAGTCGCAACAGCGCCATTTTGAAAGTGTAGTTTTAGTGGTGATGAATATATCAAGGGGTATGGCTTGGTATTATCGAAATTCGTTTGCTATGTAAGAATCAAGGGGTTTTTATCTTGAAATATAAATGAAAACAAAAAACTATGGATAACTAAACTATGAAAATAAACTAACTAGGAAATGTAAAATGCAAGTTGGTCGGATGCCTCGAACGTGTGCCGAAACTGAAATTGCAAACAAGAATGAAAGTATGCAAGTAAAAGTAAAGTTTCACCAAGTACAACTAGAACAACCTAAAGTACAACCATGCATGCATGATCATATAAATATAATGATGCAAATTATCAAAAATCGAAAGCATCAATGGAAAGAGCAATAAAAGTTAACGTGATAGTTTAAATCTTTACGAAAAATAACAAGAAATGAAGAGTAGATCTAGGATTTAACGAAAAGCCATGCATGAAAATAAAGACCAAAATAAAGCATATGAAATACTCAAAATAAAAACGATCAAGGACTCGATCTATGATCTTGGTGTGTCACTCACCTAGATTCCATGGACAAATCACAAGATCTAACAATTAATCTAAGATCTAAGGAAAAATTCATAAAATGAAGAACAAGCATGAAATTAAAGGAAAGCTTACTTGAATTAAAAAGAGAATCCAAAAGCTTGAATAAAATTACCATCAAAATAAGATTCAAGGGAGTACTTGAATTCTTCTTAGGCCTACAAACCCAAGGAAGTGCTTGAAATTAAAATCTAAGAACTAGAGAGAGAAAATAAATCCAAACTCATGCAAGAATTGGGAGAATGAGAGGTATTTACAAAATAAGAGTAGTCTCTTATTTATACTAGGTTTAATTGGGTTTAAATGATCCAAATTAGCCTTTAAGGCTTAGATCTCCTGGGTTTGACCAAGGTTTGACCTGAATGTGCACCTTCGCATGGAGTTTGGCGCAGGAGTTGGCAAGCGTAAGTGCTGGGAGGGGGTGGGGGGTTGGCGCCAGCTTTGGCGAGCAATTTAGCATGCGCCAGTGCTGGGAGGGGGCTTGGCGCCTGCTTTGGCGAGCAGTTTGGCGTGCGCCAGCTCTGGGAGGGGGCTTGGAGCCTGATTTGGCAAGCAGATTGGCATGAGCTAAGGCTTGGCGGCAGGTTTGGCGAGGAGTGGCGTGGGTTTTGGCAAACATTCCAGAATGTTAGCCATTTAGAAGCTTGCTCTTGGCTTGAATTTTGGTCCTCAATGCCTTTACCTATGAAAATATAAATTTTGATCATAAAAATCCAAGGAACTACACCAAACCTCAAATCAATTGAAGCCATATAACCAAATTGAATATAAAATTATATAGAAGCACGAAAAACAACAAAATGGGAAAACAAACTAGTAACTTAACAAAGCTTGACTGAAAACTACTAAAAACAACATAAAACCCTAATTAAAAATACGAGAAAAATACCACAATTACATGCAAAACAACCCCCTTCACTCGAATACATTCAAGAGGCTAGTAATGAGGAGTTTTTCTCGACTGATTGTGATAGTAACTTGTTTGCTAATTTTGTGGGTGTGAGTAAGGAGACAAAAGTTGAAGTGAGGATGTGAATGTGAATGTGAACATTTCCCCCCTCATTCGATTTGATGATTTTAGGGATGAAAGTGTGGGGGTGATCATAATGGAGCTTCTGGTGGTGAGTGGTGATTTGAGCTTATTGGCTTTTATTAAGGATGAGAGTGAGTTTGTGGGTCCTGTGGATTTGGAAGAGCATGCTTATATTCATTTTTGTTTCATTGAATATATAACAGTAGAGAGGTGCAAGGAAGTGTTTCCATTGGAGATCTCGGTGGTCATTGAAGATTTGAGCTTAAGTGCATTATGTGAAGATGTCGAAGGGTTGGTTCTGATTGTGGAGGCATTTGGAACTTTAAATATTCTATATAGGTAAGTTATGATTTATTTGTAATAATTTGAGTATGTAACTGAATTTTAGCAATGAAGTTCATGTAAACATAAAAATATAAAATTTAATAATAATTAATAAATATTTATTAGACAACAACACATTGTGATAAGGTTTGAGAGTATGCCATTTTTAAATTCTTCGAAATATGTAACTAATAATTATTAACAAAGTTAATTTAATTAAAATATATAGTGAGTTAATAGTAATAACTCATAAATATTGATTAGATACGGTTAATAATGTGACATCTTTTGTATTTTTTTAAGTATGTAATTAAAACTATTAACTAATTTAATATAAATATTAAAATATAAAATTATTTAATAATTATAATAATTAATAAATAGATTTAGACATATTTTAATTTTTTATTTTAAACTTAAATTTTTTAATTATCACAAATATCTTTAATATTTAGTTTTTATAAATTCCGTGTAATACGCGAGTATTATAACGAACGGACAATTTGCTATTCCTTGCATCATTTTAGTTACACGAGAATTGCTCTGTAGTCTCTTTTTTGTGTTTTAGTTTCAGTGCGTAGTCTACAACTTTGTACAAGTAAAATCGAGGATTAATAGAAAATACATGATTTGTCTAGGATTTCCCAGATTATAAATATTAATGAAGGTATTGACTTAATCGTTAGTTTGCCAGCTCTAGGTCTTTAGTGGCTAATCCAAGATTAAGAGGGAATAACTATAGAGTCTCATTTGGATATTGATTTGGAGTGAATAATAGAAGAATCGAGAGATACACACGAGATGAATCGAGTCATTTGAATAGTAGTTTAGAAAACCAGTGCTCATTTGTCTCATAAAACAGCCATTTTGAACAAATGTGATTACTGTAATATATTGATAGAACAAACTCCCATCATCTAAAGATGACTCGAGTCATTTGAGTCTCTACAATAAAAAACCCTTTTTTGTTTTTTCCTTAGTATAACTCGATCTAAACAAATATTTTACTATTGGCTTTACAACCTTCAAATTCCATGTCGAACAAAAGGCAGATCAAGAGCAACAAAAAAATAACATCGTTCCGATTCTCTAACATACTGAACCTCTCCTTTCATAAGTTTCAAAATTTGCCGGCACATCCTCAACCCTAGGCCCTCTCGGGTCACCCATCGACTGCTGTGGAACATGTCTTGTATGAGTTCAGGTGGAATCCCTTCACTCGGGCACACCATCCTGCAAAATAACAAGTTATTTACAAAGAGATGCACTCGGTCTACTGTTAGAACACGTCCGCTAAAACTTTTTATTTAAAAAAAAAAAACAACCAAAATTTGAAAACTCTATATTTTATTCTTTTTACACTAAAACACTTGATAAATATTTTGACTCCAAACAATGAAAAGTTGCTCCATCTGATGGTCTGACACAAGTTCTTTTCATTTAAAAATCGGGCAGATAAGTGGTACAAGAACAAAACTTAATTTGAAGTTTCATGCTTGGGACTACAATTCTGAACCAAACTTGGGGTGATATTTTTTTACCTAAACTCCGTGTGGACGATGTTCAATCCTTCAGAAACTTCATTCAGACTCGTTTTAAGTTGAATCTCCACCCAACCTTCCTGAGACGGTGCGTAATGAACCATGCTTAGTAGAAAATCAGCCAAGACCTGTTGTATTCTAATCCGATCACCATACACCACCAGTGTTTTAACTTCCTCGGGTATATCATGGATCAACTGCAAACCTCTTTCTCTCAGCAACAACGTTACTTGGCTAACAACAACATCTATGACACTCCCAAGTACGAATTCTATCATCTCGAGCTCCAACGATCTACCAAGAAATGATCAGATGGTAATTAAAAAAGAGTTAATTATAACTAATACCCTTGAGATTAGTTTAAGGGTGTATGTAACCCTTTAAGTGCGATTTTGCAATTTTGAAAAAAATAATTGAGTGTTTTAATAAAGTTAAAAAGGGTAATATTTTAACAAAACAGTGTACTTTAAACAAGACATACCCATCATCATCAATATTTCCAACATCAACATCCTTCATAATCTTCAACATCTGCTTCTCACAAGCCGTACTCGTCTCCAGAAGCTGCTTTTGCTCATCCGTCAAATCACTCGCTTCCAGGAGCGAGTTGGTCAAACGTATACCACTCAACGGGTTTTTCATCTCCTGACAAATATAAGCCAGCTCCTTCATCTTCGAAACACACTTGCTCTCCTGCTCCTTCTGGGCCCTCACAGCCCGCTGCAGATCCGGGCTCGCAATCTGCAAGAAGCAAAAAGCTCCAATAATATGTCCTTCCATATTTGCCCTCTTGTTCGCCGTCAACAGAGCTTGCACGTATTTCCCACTTTTGTCAATAAATGAAAACGGGAACTTATCGGTATCTTGGCCTTCAATCGCGTTGTGCAAGACCATCATGAATTTGGTCATAGCATCGGGACCCTTGAGTCGACAGCAACTGCCGAATATCTCCCCGACTAACATTTTACCCATTATTTCTCCCCGGGCCCACCCGGTGAGCTTTTCCATGGCGGTGTTCCACTCGGAGCAACACATGTTTATGTCTGAGGCGAATATAGGTGGGATCAAGGGGTTGGGACTATGTACAATTGCCTTGTAATCGCCTTGGATGTGGATGAACTTGTCTGTTATGATTTTTTGGCCAGTTATGTCCTGCCCAACAAAGCATACACCGACTACGTTGTTTGTGTAGTCCTTGCTGGAGCAAGCGTTGACCACCACGTATATGGGTTTTTCTTGATTTTCGTTGCAGCCAAATGTCCTCAACCGTAATTCGACATTCTTATCTTCCTCACCTGCAATTATTATTATTATTAACCCCTGCAATTTTGTTTTACCCCTTTCATAACCAAAGATATTTCCAAACCCCACTTCATACTTACAAAAATATTACATTTAGCACCTTAATTTTAACGCTGAATCAAATTTCAGAGGTCTTTTGGTAATTCTGAAAGTTAGCTTTTCCTTTTTTTTTTGTACTTAGGTCAAACCTCAAGGGTAAATTTTTGTAAATATCCCTTTTTAAAATTCTATAAGACACTGAAAAATTAACTAATCCAAGAATTACTCAAATGGACATTCACAATGAACTAAAACTTCAACAGAGAAAAGTTTGTCTTTTTTTTTGCCAATTTGCACTTGATGTAAAAATCACACAGCAAAAACAAAAGAATTCAGATAAAAAAAAAAACCACCTCTCAAAGCACGAAACAAAAGCTTCTCAGCAATCTCTTCATATTCTTCATGCACAACATCTGGAACCAACAACTTTCCCATCGCCTCCCCAACCGAAATCCCAGTCATCTCCGCCACTTTCTCATTCCACCCATTCACTCTCCCTTCACAATCCACAGCCCATATTGGAGCCGTCGCTGTTTCTATCAACCTCACCATCTCCCTCGTAACTGAACTCAGCTCATCTATCCCCCCCACCCCCACATCCCCATTCGGGACCCGCACTACCACCTCAGAACAATCCCGAAACGAATCCCTCAGTATCAGCTGCAGCGAGTGAATCGCGTCCATCTCCGCACTCTCCCAGTTCAGGCTCCGCCTCTTCACAACTTCAAGAAATGCCTTGAACGACGAACGCGGATGCATTCTTGACCCATCGTCCTTATCCTCCGGATGGTGCTTGGCCCCGCCCCATTTGATCTCTTTCCCCGTGTGGGACCGGAACCAGAACAAATAATCCCGCGTCGAGATACACGCTACGGCCATCCCGCAAACCGAGTCCCCCAACGAGACGGCTCCCGGGTAGCCGGCGTCAGCCAGGCTGTCGGTGCTCAGCCCCGTCGAGCCGCCATGCTTCGCAAGCAACCAATCGACAATATCTTTTATCTGGGGCCCGGTTGGCGAGACGCCGAGCGCGTAATATTTACCCCTGTAGTACAAAGCCGCCCCGTCGCACTTCACGAGGTCCATTATGCTGGGCCTCTGCGTGATTATACCGGTCGGCGAATCACGAAGCAACATGTCGCATAACACGGTCTGTGTCTTTAATACGCGTTTTTCGGACATTTGCGTCGCCAGCTGTATCTCCATGTTCAGCTGAAGCCCGAACGCCTGCATCAGAAACTCGCACGCATAGCGAAGAGGAAAGGGAACACATCTTGCCGTCGTGTGGTGGCCTACGACCAAACCCCACAGCCTCGTCGAGTCGTTTCCGTTGATGACAACGGCCAGTGTCAGCGAGGCAATGGAGCCCATGTTCGCCATGTACTGGGTGTGGCAACCGTGTGGGGCCCGGAGGGTCGACCCGACCAAGCTCAAGGGCTGTGTTAGGGTTTCGTCCTGGACAACCCGAACCGAGGACGCGTTACAGTCGACGATCATTCTCACTCTATTCTGTTTGAACAAGAACCTCGAGGCTTGTGGTATATCGGTGGCCGGGTAATGCAAGCCGATGTAGGGCTCTAAATCGGGCCTCTTGCTCTCGGCCACAACCTCGCCGTGCTCGTCCCCGTGGAATTTATAAACCATAACCCGGTCGTATCCTGTGAGCTCCCTCACGCTATTGACGACTGAGTCACATAATAGCTTAAGATCGCCGCCGGGGAGAGATTGTAAACGTGAGATGGCCCGAACCGCGAGCTTTTGCGATTGGACGGCGCCGGCAATCGAGAGGTCTGGGTCCTCGGTCCTCGCGGGCTCTAAATCGATTACGACCCCGACATCTATCCTGTGCATGATTGCGTAAAAGGGTTTACCCGAAAATTTGGAATGGATCCAAATGGGGTTCAGCAGGGAAATCTCCCGGGCCCCGAAGGCCTTTTCGAGCAATCCGGAGCTCGAGGGTGTGAAAAGGGCTTTCACGTCAGTCCCGATTGTGAGAATCTCAGGCCTTTCGAGAATTGGGACTGGGTGAGGCATTAAAGCGAGCATATGGCACGCGTTCTCCGAATAGGCAATTATGCGGAAACTAGACTCGTGGACGGCTATGGTGCAGCCGAAAGGCTGAATCTGGCCACCGCGCTGCATTTTGGACAGGTAGGCGGTGATCTGGTGCTCGGGGATGGAGTCATTAGTGGTGGTTCTAAGGCTTTGAGAGTAATGGAATGATTTTCCGGACTCGCTTGATTGTTCGAAAACGGCATGGAGTCTTACGTCAGCAGTGAATTGTGCTACGGCTTTGCTCATACCGTCTCTGTTGGAGCTGGAATTGGTGTTAGCATTGTGGTTTTGGGGATGAGATGTGCCTGAAGACTGAGCAGTCATTTCGTCGAACACTTGGCGATCAAGAGGAGTTGAGCTGAAAACTAGGGAAATTGATTATCTGAACATGTTGATGTGCTTCTTGAATTCATTTCACCGATCAGTTTTATGCTGGGGTTTCAAGAAAAACTGGACATGAAAATTTGAAGAATTTGGTGAAGTCAATTCTGGGTAAGGTAAGGAGATCATTATCATGTTTGTTTGTTTGTTTGTTTTTTCTCTTTTTCGGAGTATTAATTTTCTGGCCCTTGTGACAGTTGTGTTGTTTAAAAGTTAGTTAGAAGCAAGTTTGGTTTAATTATATTCACGGTTTAATTTGGCGGCACAACACAAATGCAATATGCGTATTCTGAATTTCATTATATTCGTGGGATAGAAAAAGGTGTGCGGTAGTTAAGATTTTGATTTCATTTTTATATAAAAATATATATAATGACTTGTGGTATTATTCAATTAAGCTCAACAATTTTTGTTAATCAATATTGTGAAGTTCTTGTGGATCTGGAGAGAAGCCCAACATTTGACTACACAAACAGATTTTCCAATTTTGTGTTGTAGGCTTTGGCCACGTGGAAATATGAGATTCACAACTTTCTTTTCCTTTCTTTTTCCTTTCCTGTTCTATTCTTTTTTAATTTTGTGTTAAACTAAATCGCATTTTGTGTTAAAGACTCACTTCGTCTTCTTCACTAAATCGCATTTTTAAAAACAACTCGTTCCATTTTAATTGCTGCTTTTACACCACTGAAACGAATTAGAATAAATAATGAATCAAAGTAATGATTAGTAAAGAATGATTTGGTTAAAAAATCTTGACTGCGCGTAAAGAGTGTTTATATACAAAATCCTAAAAAGCATCTACAAGGAAAGTTAAATAATATATATAAATACAATATATGCAATATATCCTAATACTCCCCCTCAAGTTGGAGCATGGGGATCCCGAATGCCCAACTTGCCTAATAAAAAATGAAACTGGTGAGAGCCAAGGGCCTTAGTAAGGATATCAGCTGGATGAGAATGTGTACGAACATGAGCAGTGCGAATAGTGCCAGCAGGTAAGAGATCTCGAATGAAGTGACAGTCCACCTCAATATGCTTAGTCCGATCGTGGAACACCGGATTAGCGGCAATGTGAAGAGCAGCCTGACTATCACAAAACAAATGCATGGGAGCCAAATGAGAGATGCCGAGAGAACGAAGCAACTCCTTGAGCCAAATAAGCTCACAGCAGGCGTTTGCCATGACACGATATTCAATTTCGGCAGATGACCTGGAGACCGTGTGCTGTTTCTTAGTCTTCCAAGAAACTGGAGAGGATCCAACCTGAACAAAGTAGCCAGTAACTGAACGACGTGTTAGAGGACACGTCGCATAATCAAAATCACAAAAAGCTGTAAGCTCCGGACTGCTGCTGGAAGACAAGAAAATACCCTGGCCTGGATGACTCTTGAGATACCGAAGAACACGAACAGCAGCATCCCAATGGTCAATAGTAGGCTTCTCCATGAACTGAGCAAGAGTGTGAACAGCAAAGCGAATCTCAGGACGAGTAATGGTTAAGTAAATCAAGCGACCAATCAGCCGACGATATCTATTCGGAGCATCAAACAGAGGTGCAGATGAGAGTGCGAGCTTATGATTTCGTTCCATCGAGAACTCACAAGGCTTGGCCCCAAGTAAACCAGCCTCAGATAGAATGTCAAGAGTATACTTCCGCTGAGATAAGAACAAACCATCAGCAGAACGAGCAATCTCAATACCAAGGAAGTACTTGAGAGGGCCCAAATCCTTCATATGAAAACATGAACTCAACTGACCCTTAAACTTGGCAATAGCAGCAGAATCATTCCGAGCAATAATAAGATCATCAACATAAACCAGAACATGCAGACAGACGCCAGAACTTGTATAAGAGAACAAGGAATAATCAGCACGAGACTGAATGAAGCCAAACCTGCGCAGAGACGCAGTCAACTTAGCAAACCAGTTCCTAGGCGCTTGTCAAAGCCCGTACAGAGAGCGATTAAGCCTGCAAAACTTGCCAGAAGTGTTAGAAAAACCAGGAGGAGGTCTCATATAAACTTCCTCATGCAAGTCGCCGTGTAGAAAAGCATTATGAACATCCATCTGATGCAATTCCCAGTTCTGAATAGCAGCTATTGTAAGCAAAATGCGTACAGACACCATTTTGGCCACAGGAGCAAACGTCTCCATTTAGTCAATGCCCGCTTTCTGATTATTTCTAAGAACCACCAATCTGGCTTTGTACCTCTCAATAGTACCATCAGATTTATACTTAATCCTGTAAACCCATTTACAACCAATGGGTCTCTTCCCTGGAGGGAGGTCGGAAAGTGTCCAAGTCCCGTTACGTTTCAAAGCATCAATCTCAGCTTGCATGGCAGCTTTCCACAAAGGATCAGAAGCAGCAGCAGCAAAAGTAGTCGGTTCTGGAACAGACTGAATAGCAGCAATAAAAGCAACATGTGCAGGCGAAAAGCGTGAGCAGTTAACATAATTAGCTATAGGATAGGATGTACCTGATAACCGAGATGGTTGAGATGAAGGAAACGAATGGGCCACACAATTACGCACAGTGTTGTAGACATAGTCTCTTAACTTTACAGAAGGAGTCCTATCGCGGGTAGAATGGCGAGTTGTTTCCTGAACAGTGACAGGAGACCTATCAACAGTCTGCGTGAGGGCCAATGTAGTGCTAGGGTCAAATATGACTTGAATAGAATCAGAAGGAGATGGAACTCCACTCCCCCTGACGTCCATCTCCGCTGGGGCATTTGTGGAGTTAAGGTCAGGTTCATGAACGGAAGCAGTAGGAGATTGAACCTCACTCCCCCTGACATCCGTCTGCGAATGGGAAAGACGGTCATAGGTATCATAAAAAATAAAGGGATGAGACTCATCACTGGAATGTGCAGCCGGAGAAGAAATGGGCTGAAAAGGATATTGTGTTTCATAAAAAGTAACATCAGTAGATAAGAAACGTTCATGGGTCTCTAAATCATACATTTTCCAGCCTTTTTGTCCTCTAGAATAACCAAGAAAAACACATTTTTGGGCCCTAGGTGCAAACTTATCAGTGGAACGTGGGATAGTAGAAGCAAAACACAAGCAACCAAAAACCCGCAATCGATTAAAATCAGGTAAACGTCCATTTAAAATTTCAAAAGGAGTTTTATTGTGAAGAAGAGGAGTTGGAGTTCGATTTATCAAATAAGCTGCAGTCATAATGCAATCACCCCAAAACTCTAAAGGAAGATGAGCATGAAAACAAAGTGCTCGAGCAACGTTCAAAATATGCCTATGCTTTCTTTGAGCTCTACCATTCTGTTGAGGAGTACCAACACAAGAAGTTTGAAAATCAATTCCATGTTGGTTAAAGAAAGAACGCATATAGGTAAACTCAGTTCCATTATCACTGCGAAAACTTTTTACTTGTTTTCCAAATTGACGACTAGTCATGGCACAAAAATTAGCAATTAAAGAGGCAACTTCCGATTTATTAATCATAAGATGAATCCAAACTCCTCTAGAAAAATCGTCCACTAGAGTTAAAAAATAACGGGCTCCTGAAACAGCCGGAGTCCTATAAGGATCCCAAACATCACAATGAACAAAATCAAAACAATCCTTAGAAATGGACTTAGAAGTAGAAAAAATAGACCTAGTTTGCTTAGCCCTATCACAACTATCACAAGGGTCTAAGCTACCATTTATTTGAATATTAAGTAATTGCTGAAGTACAGAAAGAGAAGGGTGACTAATACGGGAATGCCAAAGGGCTGCAGAGTTGGTATCAATCCGCGAAGCAAGAGCTACCGTAGGTGCCACACGCAGCCAGTAAACCCCGTTTCGTTCCTCACCCACTCC
Source organism: Phtheirospermum japonicum (assembly GCA_014905375.1). Lineage (NCBI taxonomy): Eukaryota > Viridiplantae > Streptophyta > Magnoliopsida > Lamiales > Orobanchaceae > Phtheirospermum > Phtheirospermum japonicum. The sequence continues at coordinate 459,283 of BMAC01000698.1, read as the reverse complement.
AATCAAGGTCATCGTAGTACGATCCTGTACAAGACATAGCCTATCAGTTACCGTCACAATGCAATTATGATGTTTAAGCAATTGAGAGCATGAAATCAAGTTACAAGTCAACTGAGGAACAAGTAAAACATCTCTCAAAATCAAATGATCGCTGAAATGAAAAATTCCGGCATGACAAGCCGAAGTTGATGACCCATTAGGCAATGAAATCGTCGATGTGTCAACGTTCTTCAAATCAGAAAGCAATGACGCATCACCCGTCATATGAAATGAAGCACCAGTATCCAAAATCCAATTAGAAAACATACCCGTTGCATTTCCGGCATTGCCAGAAGTTGACTTGAACATAGTTAATGAGATGCTAAAATTGAGATTCAGACAAACCAGTTCCCACGCAATCTGAAGCGGAGAAGTTGCCGCCTAAAGCGGATCCCGAACCCGTGATCTCTCCCTGGGCTGCGTTAGCCTGGCCGCATCCACGGGGCCTCTACTGCGCAGGTTCCGGACCAGGAGACGAACCACTTGGAGCAGCGAGTCGTAATTTATGATTGGCGATACGTTCTTCCGACCACCATTCGGGATAACCGAGCACCTGAAAGCAAGATCGAGACTTATGCCCGACCAGATTACATGTCGCACAAACAGGCCTGTCCGGCCGACACCTGCTGTCGCTGCGAGGCTGTCCGGAGTAGCGACTCACAGTCCCGCGATTGTCAGTCTCCAGGCGTGATCCGATGCGACTAGATTGGGCAGCAAACGCCCCTCCTTCAGCCCGCGACTCGCGGCCCGAAGCCACTGTCCGCTGGCGTTCATCTTGAATGGCCAGCGCATAAGCCCGGTTTAAGGGCGGTAAAGGCTCTTGCGCCAGTACATGGGACCGAACCATAGTAAAGGAATCGTCCAGGCCCATGAGGAAGTGATGAATCCGTTCCTCATCACGTTCCCAGCTCAAGTCTTCAGCCCACTTGCACTCGCACTTCCCGCAAGTACAACTACGAGCACTTTGATAGTTCGCCAATTCATCCCAGGTTTTCTTCAAAGCGCCGAAATAAACGGAGACACTTCGTTCTCCTTGAATACACCGAGCGAGATCGGACCGCAATTGATGAACCCGTGGTCCGTTCCCGACAGAAAAACGCTGCTTCAAGTCGTCCCAGAGATCCTTAGCGGACTCAAAGTAAGTAATCGTCGATCGTAATGACTCTTTGATGGACTGAATAATCCACCCAATGAGCATGGAATTGACGCTCCACCAATCTTTCATCTCGTTCAAATCATTAGGCCTCTTGATCGTTCCGTCGATAAATCCAATCTTCTGTTTTTCTCTGAACGCATTACGGATGCATAATTCCCACTCTTGGTAATTGTCTCCTTTGAGAACGACAGGTCAGATCTTCATCCCGGGATGATCGGACGGATGAAAATAATACGGAGAGTTGGGTTTCAAATTCTCCTCTTTTCCTGGCATGGTGAAATTCACGCAGCAAAAAATAGAATGAGAAGAGGGGCAAACCGGTGGAGTGCCGGTGGTGGTGATGAGCGGCGGCTCGATTAGGGTAGAGAAAAAAAAGTAAAAATCTAACCTCGCTGTGATACCATAAAGAATGATTTGGCTCAAAAACCTTGACTGCTGTATTACGTAAAGAGTGTTTATATACAAAGCTCTAAAAGGCATCTACAAGGAAAGCTAAATAATGTACATAAATACAATATATGCAATATATCCTAATAACTCGTTCCATTTTAAAAACATTTTCTGGGATGAATTATACCTCTAACAAATGGATATCAAACTTATTAAACTCTAAAGTCATTTTCAGTCCACACTAATTTACCTATTGCTCCTAAATGACTCTTAAATTTCTTTGTTAAGAAAACCTCAACTTGAAATGATACCCAACAAATGGTTATCAAACCTACTTCACTCTAAATTCAAATTCAATCCACATTAATTTACCTATTGCTCCTAGATGATTCTTTTATACTTTTTTGGTGAGAAAACCTCAATTTGAAATGATATACAGTTTTTTTTAACTTGTATGAGATTCGAAATTTTAATATATATCGATCTATTCAAAATCCCAAGTGAAATTTGCACATTAATTCACATGCACTTTAAACTTATAAATTTATTCTTGTTTCATTTATGAAAGATGAATAATGTATTAAATTAACCATCTTTTGGAAATCTATAATTTGACATTAAGATTGTAAATATAAAAATAAAAGTGTATATTCGAAAAGTTAATTAAGAAAAACATTATTTTTTTAATTTAAATTAAATAAGTTAATGGGAGTGGTTTAGGATAATAGTTTTAAAAACCTTAATAAAAACCCGAATTAGAGGATTTCAAAAGCTTCAACCCAAACGTCAGACCGAGATTTTATATACCTCGGTGACGACACGTTAACCTTATAAACTTGTAAAATTCTGTACTAGGTAATGGGAGTGGGTATACCATGGACCCAGGACCATCTAATAAGGTGCACCGGGTCTCCAATTTCATTCCACGTCGGCAAACAATTGGACGCCCAATCCACTTCTGCAACAAAATTGGACGCGCCTTTCTTTTCACCAAAAAGTGAAAAAACCTCTACAAATCCCCACTACTTCAGACGCTGCGATTTTTTCACCAAAATTTCTTCAATCTCCAAGCAATTTTCGGACGCTGCAATTTTCATCTTCTCCCAGAAGCTGAAACAATTTTTTTCAAGCAAATATCATCTTCCACCGGACGCTGCAACAATTTTCTCCGAACAATTTTCATCTTCTCGAGTAAGTTTTTGATTTCTTTCCCATTCAACTTTCATTTCAGTTCACAAACTAGTACATGTTTTAACATCGATTGATGAAGTTTCATCGTCGACTAATGTTGATTCATCACAAAACGCTTGTTAGTTCACAAAATTTAAATATACTTTCAATTCTTCCGATTCTAGGGTTTAGCCATCAATTGATGTTGATATAGTTCATCTGTATTTTAACTATAGGATTTCAATTCTCTGCATGTTCTATATTTCAAAAATTGTAGTAAGATTTTACATGTACATTTTGATGATATGTGCAAGAACAATCTGATGATATGTTCCAGATCTGAGCGATGATATATCATTTCTGTACCTCATATTACTTTTTTTTTGCGAATATATCAGTTTTCATATAGTAATAATGATATGTGCAAGAACAATCTGATGATATGTTCCAGATCTATAATGATATATTTCATATCTGTATAGTGTTATATCATTTGTGAATTTTATTTTACTACAAATATAGATTGACTTTATGATGATATATACAATTTCTGTGTGATGATATATTCATGTTCTGTGTAATGATATATTTTGTAGTTTTTGATAATATATATATGTTCTGTGATTAAATTTTCATGTTCAGTGTGAATATATGTGAATGATATGTGTATGATATGTATATGATATGTGCATATTATGTGTGATATATGTATAAGATATTTGTGATGATATTTTCATGTTCAGTGTGATGATAACTATATGATGTGTGTGATGATATTTCCATACTCAGTGTGATGATATGTATATAATATTTTCATATTATGTGTGATATATGTATAAGATGTTTGTGATGATATGTCAAGTTCATTGTGATGATAACTATATAATATGTGTGATGATATGTGCATATTATGTGTGATATTTGTACAATGATCTTTGATTTTATTTTTATCTTTTTATTTTTTGTGTTTAATTATAGATATGAAGAAAGCAACCAATTTACCTTTGGAGCAATTAGATACTCCAATTGTAGTTGGTAATCAACAGGGTGTAGGTCTCACTCTTCAAGAGGAAGACCAACAGAGAGAAATGTGTGAAAAAAGCACAAAGGGAAGGAAGAAGAAAAATTCGATTGAGGCAACATCGATGGTTGAGAAACATCCTGCTCCTACTCCGAAAAAGAAGAAGCAATAAAAAAAAAGAAAATACCAATTGAAGCACCTGATGCAACAACAATTGTCGATAAACTCAGTACTGAATTTGATATAGTGAAAAAGTCCATACAAAAACAGTTAGAAACCGAGAAGGAAAAATTGATTGTCAAGCATCGCAAAACACAGTTGCCAAAAACTGATTTTGAAAAAACTGCTTCTGCAATTCAAGTTTTCCAACGGGATGTTACTCGCAAAAAAAGAGTCTGGTTGTGATGAAAACACAATTACAGAAAAAGAAAAAGGTTTGGTATTTTTATTACTTTTCTAATTTAAAATAATATTTATATTCCAAATTGAAATTAACACAGATACACTGATATATGCAGGTTGCACCCGTTGAAGACACAACTGATATACAGGTTGCACTCTTTGAAGAGAAAAAAATGAGAAAAAAGAAAAAATAAAACCAGTTGAGGTTTGAATTTCTTAACAATAATTTTAATACGCTATTGCCATGTTCATGTGATGATATGTAAATAATGTGTTTGATGATATATGACTGGTGTATGTGATAAATGTGATTATTTGTGTTTAGTGTATTAGATGATATGTAGTTGATGTATCAGATGGTATGTGGTTGGTGTATATGATGGTATGTGTTTAGTCTATGTGATGGTATAGGATAATATGTAACTAGTATAAGTAATCATATGTGGCTATTATATATGTCTAGTATGTATGATGATATGTTCCTCATGTATAAGATGATATGTGATTGCTGTATGTGATGATATGTGACTGGTGTATATGAGATTTCTATATGTGATGATATATGGCTGGTGTAAGTGAGATATATGGTTGTTTGTGTTTGGTGTATTAGATGATATGTAGTTGGTCTATGAGATGGTATGTGGTTGGTGTATGTGATGGTATGTGGTTGGTGTATGTGATGGTATGTGGTTGGTGTATGTAGTTGGTGTGTAGGATAATATGTAGCTACTATATGTGTCCAGTATATATGATGATATGTGCCTGGTGTATAGGATGATATGTGATTGGTGTATATGGTGATATGTGACTGCTGTATATGATGATATGTAGTTGGTGTATAAGATTACATGTGATTGGTGTATGTGATGATGTTTTTGTTTGTGTTTGATGTAATACATGGTATGTGTTTTGTGTATGTGATGGTCAATTTTATTTATTTTTCAGGTTGTACTGCAGCAAATTCATAAAAGAAAAGAACCTGCAACTGACTTAGCTAATCCTCCTCCTCAGAAAAAGAAATTTTTTCGTAAATCTAACCCAGATCATATCCGGTTTAGGACATCTCCTAACCCTCACTTCAAACTGATAGAGCATCTGAATGAAAAACAGAAAGAAGCAGTCACAGATATTGGATTGGCAGGAATGTTGAAGTTATCAACTCGAGAAAACCATGCTGAGTTGGTAACATTTCTGATACAGCAGTTTGATTGCTTCAGATGCTCAATTAAATTGGAGAGAGACGAGTTAGAGATTGAGGAGGAGGATGTTGTGTCTGTTCTTGACTTGCCGTTGGGAGAAAAATCTGTGACAGAAGCTTTGTCTGAAAAAGTTATTTTAAAATTATTTACATTAATTATATTAACTCGCCTTAATTACACTATAACATGTACGTATCCTAAATAATTTTATTTTTTAATGCATGTACTAAAAAAGATGATGAAAAGTATAAAGATTTGGTAAAAGAATGGCAGCAGCGGTGGGGGGTTTCAAATGCTGCCCCTTTTACATCGAAAATTGGTGAGGCTCTCCAGTCAAGGGGTGACTACGGTGATGACTTCAAACGCGACTTTGTCGTGTTTGTTGTCACTACCATGTTCAAGTCACACCAAAATCGCAAAGCCAATTACAAGATTCTGAAATGCCTTGAAGATGTGAACGAAATTAGAAATTTCAATTGGTGCCATTTTATGATCAATTGCCTGATTTTGTCAATTGAAGAATGGAAAACAAGCACAGCAGTGAATAAGTTTTTTGCAGGGCCCGCAATTTTCTTAATGGTAACCATATGTGAATTACTACGGAATAAAGTGATATAAAATACTAAGAAATAAACTTCTCTAATATTAATGTATTTTGTGCAGTTATGCTATCTTGATAGAATGGAGTTTAAGGTGAGGCGGGTAAATTCAAGAAGATTCCCAATTTGCTCAAATTGGGGATCAACAGAACTGGAAAAGAGAGTCAGAGGAGAAAAAAAAATCTGGAGGCTTCGGAAGGGAAAAGGTTGTAGAAAGATTGTTGAAGAATGAAGACGATAACAAAATGGTATGTGTTTAATTCTGTGTTTAAAGATTTGGGAAAGGTTTATGTGATGGTATGTGCATAGTATGTGTGATGGTAAGTCTATGGTTTGTGTGATGATTATGAATATGTTATTCTTTATATTTCACAAGTACTGATGATGGAATCTATATATGAGATTTGTGATGTTATTAATGTAATATTGATTTCTTCTTTCTGGGATTACAAATGAATTTTTAAGAAGTTGTTGAATATGATATGTGTATGGTTTATGTGATGGTATCTGCATAGCCTGTGTGATGGTTTGTGCATGGTATGTGTGATGATATTTGAATATGTTATTCTTTATATTCGCAAACACTGATGATGAATATATATATGTGATTTGAGATGTTATTAATGTAATATTGATTTCTTCTTTCTGGGATTACAAATGAGTTTTTAAGAAGTTTTTGATGATGATATGTGTATGGTTTATGTGATGGTATCTTCATAGTTTGTGTGATGGTATGTGCATGGTCTGTGTGATGATATATGAATATGTTATTTTTTATATTTCACAGGCACTGGTGAAGAATATATATTTGTGATTTGTGATGTTATTAATGTAGTATTGATTTCTTCTTTCTGGGATTACAAATGAATTTTTAAGAAGTTAATGATGATGATATGTGCATGATTTATTTGATGGTATGTGCATAGTTTGTGTAATGGTATGTGCATGGTCTGTGTGATGATATATGAATATGTTATTATTTATATTTCACAAGCACTGATGAAGAATATATATTTGTGATTTTTGATGTTATTATTTATTTTTCACAAACTAAAAAATTTGACTTGCTTATACATGTCTTTTTTACAGAAGAGTTGTGATCTTGTTGACATTCAAGAGGAGTCAACAAACAAATTGGTGCAGGTCTTGGGAAAGATGACTGAAGCAGTTAATCAGTTCAGAGATGTCATGGATGAGATTGGAAAAACTGAAACGACAAATGACATTGTGATGACACCATTTGAACTGATATTGAGTTGTAAAGAGAAAGAACCAATTCAAGAGCACCAAGAAACAAGCCAGAAAACACCAAACCCAAAATCTCCGACAAAGAAAGCATTAAGCCAAAATTAACCATCCAAAACACCACCAACTCAAAAATCACCACCTGCAAAACCACCTAGCCAAAAAACCAGTTGCATATTAGATGATGATATGTTTGATGATCCAGAAATTGTAGCCGGAATTTTTGAGTTGTGGGATGCTTTATGTAAACCCAAAAAGGTGACCAAGAGAGAGGTTCCAAATGGAATATCACCACCGACGTTTTCATTAGGACTTGAAGACATTAAACCGATGGGAGATTTTTGTGCTGATGATCATGTTGGTGGTGGCGATGGTGGTGATAATGGTGGTGATAATGCTGATATTGGTTGTAATGTTGATGGTGACATTGATTGTAATAATAATGGTGATGATGATGATGGTGATAGTGATACGGTTGCTAAAGAGAATGATACTGAAATTGAGAACGTGACCCCAATTTATAAGTTGAAATTCAAAAGGTATTTAACTGTAATATTTTTTTAAAGTTATATATTAGTTTTTAGATTTTGAATACTGCACTATTTAGATTGATGAAATAAAAATAACAATTATTTCTTATGACATTCAACAAATCAGCATAATTGACGAGTTTGGGGATGACATTGTGGATGTCCTCCAAAGAAAGAACCCAAAGAAAAAGTGCAAAAATCTGCCGTTGAATTTCAGATCTCCTTTCTGGATAGGAAATAATCCGATACTGCACAAACTTATTACAATGAAGGAGAAACTCATCTCAGAGTATTCATTCTTAGAACCAACTGAAGAAACAAAAAAGTAAGTAATTCTTAAGTTTTTTAATTTTTATTTCTAAGGAATAATGATATGTGCATGGCTTATGTGATGGTATGTGCATAATCTCTGTGATGGTATTTGCAAGATCTGTGTGATGACATATAAATATGTTATTTTTTAATCTTCATAAGCATAAATGATGAATATATATATATATATATATATATTTGTGATTTATGATGTTATTTATGTAATACTCATTTCTTCTTTCTGAGATTACAAATGAATTTTTAAAAAACTGTTGATGATGATATGTGCTGGCTTATATGATGGCATGTGCATAGTCTGTGTGATGGTCAGTGAAATATCTGTGTGATGATATGCGCATATTCAGAAGCTCTCCTCTTACTATGTTTGTTTGTTATTTAAAAATATTAGTGAAGTACTGTTCGATGGCATTGGGATGGTTTTAAGAAGGAACGAATTCTACACACTCTCAGAAAGTCAATGGGTTGTCCAAACAATCATTGACATGTGGTGCATGAAGCTAAACATTGATAATAAGAGGAGAGCACCAGGAGAACCAAAAAGAGTGTTTTTCTCTACAATGTCTCATGTAAGTACTCGATAAAAAATATATATCGTCAATTATTATAGACAAACTCCAAACTTATCAACTATTAATTATGCAGGATCAGATGGAATTGGACTTAAAATTTAATGAGGATGACAGCAAGAAGTCTTTCAATAATATGCTTGATAATGAGCTCAGCATAATGGGTGATGTCAATATCGATGATGCAGATCTAGTAAGTGTGTGTGTGTGTGTGTGTAGTGTGTGTGTGTGTGTGTGTGTGTGTGTGTGTATATGTGTGTGTGTGTGTGTCTGCGTGTGTGTGTATGTATGTATATGTCTGTTTCTGTGTGTATGTTTGTATTTATATAAAGATTTCCTGAATATACATTACAATGTTCTAATAGTATCTAAAAATTACAGGTCTTTTTCCCTGTATTGAAAGATCTTCATTATTGGATTGTTTGTTTCAATTTCAAAGACTGTGCCGTACAAATAATTGACAACAGACCAACTTGCACCGCGCACAAGTGTTGCAATCCATTACGACAATGGTCCAAAAAAAATTGTAAGTACTCTACAACAATAATCACACACACAAAAAAAAGAATGTATCTTCCTGTAATAAAAATGTGAATTTTGAAAAATGTCAATGGAGATCAGTTGTACTAATTGTATCTCATTATATTCAATTCTCAGGCATCAGCATTCAACAAATATTTGCAAATCAACAATTTGAAGAAGAATGTGAATGTTGAAAAATTTATACAATCAATTGTTAAAATGCCATGGAGATCAGCAAATAATTATGATGATTGTGGAATATATTGCATGAGACATCTAGAAACATACAAGGGGAAGTTGGACATGGATGGATGGAATGCAGGTTTTACTAAAGATAATGTAAGTAAATTTAATTAGAAGTTTATACTTATTTTCTTTGTATTTATTGATTTTTCTTGTATATTTTTTCAATAGGACAAAGATTTGTTGAAGACATTGAGAGCAAAATACTGTTCAGCAATCATAATGATGGAGGAGAATACGAGGAAGAAAAAACTGTTGAAAGATGTGGGGCGTGTGGTCTGCTGTAGTGATATTCTGAGTAAAAACAATATTCTTCTTTTAGGTCTGTTTCATGTAGCAAATTCAGGTGTTGGAAAAAATATTCTGGTTTCTATTGTTTATGTTTCAGTTCATGCTTTACATTAATGGTACGAGGTTGAGGCGTTAGAAACGACAAACGATTTCAGTTGTATGTGGTTGTTAGATTTGCTGCTTAATATGAATGCTTTGGAATATTAGTATTATATGATAAGTTTCTAATTCTTTTATTTTAAGAAATTGGATACTTTTATATAGTTGTAATGCTAAATGCATGATATGTCAAATACTCTAATTTGATGTCAACAGAGGTGGGTGACCAATTAGAATCGACTTTGGGTCAATTAATTGTATTATATTATTTAAGAGATTTGATACTTCTATATAGTTGTATATTATATTATTTTCGGATTGAATTCACTAAACTTGGTTCACGTTTCTTTACATCCATGGCTCGACTTGATCCGTTGTTACTAATTACTGTGTGAGTAATTGTTTGCCAGTATGAACTATAGCTAGTGTTTATGTTAAGTAGAGAAATTTATGAATATACAACATGCACAAACATAACATAAAAAACCACGGAAAGAGTATTCAGCCACATATCATCCTACAAACCAGACACATATCATCTAACACACTAGACACATATCATCCTACACACCATCCAAATATCATCACATATATCAGCCACATATCATCCTACAAAACCAGCCACATATATCATCTTACACACCAGCCACATATCATCCTACATACCATCCAAATATCATCACATACACAATACATATCATCATATACACCATAGACACATCATCACATATAACATCCACACACCATCTTTACATTTTCAATCACCAATAATTTATTTGTTAAAATAAAGTCTATGATTCAAAAATTAACAACAACTAAAGAACAAATATATAACCTTTCATAAAAAAAAAAAGTCATTACAATTACAATAAAAAGGATTGGATAAAAAATACCAGTCTAAAAAAAATTAGTTCTCTCTCTATTTTGTCATATATAAAAAAAACACTAACTATAAATTGACTTTCAACTAAAAGAATTACAACTCAAAAGAATGTGACAATGGTGGAAGCTTTGAACTCGTATTCGGACTAACAACTATGAAATTCGAACTCGATGACGGACCAACACTCGGATGTACACATAACCATCTCCGGCAAATGTAGAAATACCATCCTGAAAAAAAATAGAACAGAATAAAAAAAAAAGACCACATTACAGAAAAATAATTTGGCATTACCATTTACCAAGCAATCACAAAGAGAACCAGAAACCTAAATTTGTTATCACAATAAAGCAGATATTATTAGACAACATATTTTAAAGGTAGCAATAAATATCAACACATTATATATTCTCATCATGAGTTGAACTTCTGTGATCTGTAGGAAAATTCAAAACCAACTAAAAAAAKCCTTCCAATATTAAGCACAGACCTAACATTTAAAAAAATAAAATAAAAATAAAAGTAGACAAGCAAAGTCTCCTTCTATAACATAACCCATCTTTCATGCAACTCATCATCAACCATTGTGAAATTTTAATGCACAAGCACCAGTGCATACAAATATATACAACTAAGCACAGTTTCACTACATTCACATGAAACAGGGCATCAATAAAACCTACATAATTCACCTATGTGTTTCTAATCATGAACATTGAACCCACAACACATGAGTTTAAAATAATATACAAATTACAGAATAAATACCTGTAGACTTTCTACGGCCTTTTTAGTTTATGACTCGGCAATTTGCGCTCGATTTCTTTTTCCTTTCGCTTGGTTGCACTTCTTCTCAAGTATACTCTGCTCCCTTTTATTCCGCTTACCTTTCTCATGACAACTTTGAGGATTTTGAATAACACAACTCAGCGATGGATCAACTGAGTCTTCAAAATAAATGGGACCGACTTCACGTATAATACTAAATTTAGCACTTTCAAAAGCTTCTTCACACTTCGATCGAGCTTCAATATTGTCTTCACATGCTAAAATCAACTTCTGAAATTTTCTATTCATTTGAATCCTCCATAATGAGCCCGCCATTGATTTACTCGAAGAATCAAATACAAGAACATCATCTAAAACACGATCACTAACAATATCCTTGCGCCATCTTTTTGTAACATATCTCTCCGGAATAGCACAAACACAATGTATATTCATTACACGCAAACAATGACAACACAAAATACCAACCTCAAAAAATAACTTGCACATGCAAGATACCGACAAATCTGCAGCATTAAAAGTCACTGCATGTTTTATAACATCCCTACCCTCAACCCATACATGATATGTCATAGTAGACCCTTCTATAGAGAAAAAAGATTGATGACATGCAGTCCCTTTCATATATTGATCTTCAAATAAAGAGAAAGTTTCAATTGTACACACATCTCTAGCGTGTAAAACCAACTTCACATCATTTAAGGCCATAGATGGTGTATCTAGCATGCAACGTACGTCATCTCCGTTCTCTTTACTCCTCCACTCGGACACAACTCCAATGAACATGTTGTAGAAATCGCAAAGCCCATCCGTCTTTGATAATTTCCTTGTAAGAGCATGATTTGTGCTCTCGCTTCTTTGAGAAGATAAAATGCCACCTGAAAACTAGTCCTTGTTAACGCAGGACACCATTTTCCTCGTATATCATAAAGCCTTTTCAACCAAGCATTATTTTGATATCCATAATCTGTAAGTATCTTGAAAAAAAATAGAAAATCAAGCATTACTGATACATATTAAAACACTTCATACCAAAAATATCATTAGAAAAAAAAAGAAAACTCTGAAAACCTGAATCTATTTCAGATATCATCACACATTAGTGACACATTCCATTACTCAACACTCATAGTTACCATCACACTTTACTTCCACATATCATTACCAAAAAAGAAAAACCCTAAAAATAGATTGTACTTCACATATCATCACATTACTTACACAGATATCATCACGCACTACATACACATATCATCACACATTTCTGACAAATATCATCACAATCTACTTTAGAAAAAAAGAAAACTCTGAAAGCCTGGATCTGTTTCAGATATCATCACACATTAGGGACACATTCCATCACTCAACACTCATAGTTACCATCACACTTTACTTCCACATATTATTAGCAAAAAAGCAAAACCCTAAAACCAGATTGTACTTCACATATCATCACATTACTTACACAGATATCATCATGCACTACATACACATATCATCACACATTGCTGACAATTATCATCACAATTTACTTTCGAAAAAAAGAAAACTCTAGAAACCTGAATCTGTTTCAGATATCATCACATACTGCTGACATATATCAACACATAATTCTACTACATATCATCATATAATAAGTCCAAATATCATCACATATTGCTGCAATATATTATCAACAAAAATTAACAGATAAGTTACACATAAAAAAATTTACTTACTTTTCCCAGTAAAACTGGAATTCAGCCTCTGTTTCAACGTATTTGAGCAAATAATTGAAAAGGTCTATGAAACCTTTTTGACTTCTTAGCGATCTGATATTTATCTTTGAATTTTCCCCAATATGCCAAACGTAGAGTCGAGGTCGTGACATTGTGAAAATCTTAGAAATAGCAGCAGCCATGGCAGCAGATTGGTCGGTCATGATTGTAATAGGGTGCTTACTGCCCATAGATCTCAAAAAAGCGCCAAACAACAACTCAAATGACTGAATTCTCTCATTCATAAGGAACCCACACCCAAACATTACATTTTTACCATGATGGTTCATGCCGACAAATGGACCACAAATCATATCGTATTTGTTAGTGCGATACGTAGTATCATGCACCAACAAATCACCAAATAATTCGTAATCCTGCCGCATACGACCATCTCTCCAAAAAAACTACAAAGCCTAGACTCATTATCGACCTCAAAATCGAAAAAAAAGTCCTTCTCATTAGCTTGCCTATTTTTAAAAATTTGAATTAAAGTGTTCGAATTCGTACCATCAAATACGTTCAATTTACTCAATGCATTATATGAATCTCTAATGCTAAACCCTAAAAAAGGTGAACCACCGGACTAATTTTTCAAAACCCGAACACCATCGGCCACACCAACACCACTTTTTTTTAATTCTTTAAGGTAAGCAAGTTGAGTCGGACAAATTTGTCTATGAGATGGAAGAAGATGACTAGATGAAGGTGGACATAATGTATAGTTATGATCATTTTTATGTGCAGTAACAACCCACAAACCACTACGATCAATATCAAATCGAATAAAAGAAGGACAGCCTGTTCTCACATCTAATTTCGCATAAGACCTGCTTTTTTTTTAAACTTGTTTCTGTCCAACCTTTGAACAAAGAAACATTTTCATCAAAATTGAGCCATCAACCCTCTTCCTATCCTTCCCCTTCCTAACACTAAACCCAACCCTAAACGCATGATCATTATACAAATTATAAGCCTCGTCAACAGAATTTACTATAATGCCAACCAAATCATCATCACGCATTTCTCTCTCAGCTGACTGACTATCATCATTCACTACATAAGACAAAAAATAAAACAAACCAAAAATATGTGATTAATACAAATATTAATCACATATTAATACCATATATCATCACATAACACTGAGACAACTCATCATATATTACATTCAGATATCATCACATTACACATTCAGATAGCATCAAATTCAACATTCAGATATCATAACATTCTACTTTCAGATATCATCACATTCTACATTCATATATCATCACATTATACTTTCAAATATCATCACATTATACTTTTAAATATCATCACATTCTACTCTCAGATGGCATCAAATACAGACTGACATATCATCACATTCTACATTCAGAATCACATAAGACTGACATATCATCACATTCTACATTCAGATATCATCACATATTCTACATTCAGATATCATCACATTCTACTTTCAGATATCATCACATATACACTGACATATCATCACATTCTACATTCAGATATCATCACATTCTACATTCAGATATCATCACATTCTACTTGTCGATATCATCACATTCTAATTTCAGATATCATTGTATACAGAATCACACATCATCACATATTCCCTTCCATGAGTCGTAAAAGGAGAAATCATATACCTGCTTCTGTAATAGAACTACTTTCATCATTGTTCGAACTCGCACCATTCCCAGAAACTGGAATATTTGCAGTAGAGACACAAATCGAAAGAGCTGCAGCAACAAAAATAGAAATAGCTTAAACCTAATTCAATATGAAAATAAATCAAATTCAAAAAATAACTTACCCTCGATCAGATTCGCGTCGATTGGAACCTGTAACAGATTCAAGTCCATTTAGAATTGAAAGGATTTGTGTAGCAGCAATTGATTCGGCGGTAATTGATGAAAATCGTAGAAAATCGTGGACGATGATTGATGAAAATCCTAGAAAAATCCAACAGTTGTTAAATCAAGGAGAATAACCAGTGATGATAAATATCTCGGCACTGATCGATTGTTATTCAGATTGAAAATCTCTTGATCGATTTTTGTTCAGATTGGCGATGGAGTTTTTGATCAATTTTTGTTCAGATTGGCGATAGAGTTTTTGGTCGATTTTTGTTCAGATTGGCGATGGTTTTTGAGAGCAGCGCGTGTGGTTGAAAGGCAATCAAAAAAAAGAAATGTAAAAGGCGCGTGTAATTCTGAAATGGCCTTTTATATGGGAGAATGGGTGCACCTTCCAACTAATAATTTGCCAGGTAATGGCCCGGCTCCTTATCCTTGTAAAATTCTGTATAGTTCATGAGTTGAGTGGGTTTGGGTTCGACAACAGCACCTTAACCTAATAATAATTCTAAAACTCTATATATATAGTTCACGAATTGATACAGATCGTGGTTGGAGGAAAAAGAAAATGATGTAAAATAATATGATGTGTAATTAGTCAAAGACTTTTACTTATTTGGAAATTGGTTGTAACAAGACAAGTTGAATTTAACGTAGCAACTTTCTCTTATGATGAAACAAAAATACAAACCACTAGCGATGAAAGGAGTTTTTGGTATTAAATCTGTTTAGCTTCTTTTTTTGGGGGGGGGGGGGGGGGGGGGTTTACTCTTTTTTTAAA
>BMAC01000698.1:409879-443378 GCA_014905375.1 Phtheirospermum japonicum | reverse complement strand
GGTGCACCCATTCTCCCATATAAAAGGCCATTTCAGTTTACTCTTTTTTTTAAAAAATTTTATTTGCTTCAACTCCCTAGTACATTATATAAATTAAAGCTAGTTTTTTTGTGAACCAAATATATATCCTTGTATTTTTATACAGAAAATTGAGTACTTAGGGGATGCTTGGTTGGTAGGTTTGGGGAGTGGGGAATGAGAAAGGGTATCAAAGTGGGGCTTGATAACTAAATCACTATGGGTTTGATTGCCCAATTTTTGGTGTTGATTCATACCCCCCACAAACATGGTTTATCAAACCCATTAACCTCCACAATCAAACTCATTCCCATTCTCATTCCCAACAAATTCACCAAGCATCTCCTTAGTTTTATCATACTTAATGTTTGGGTAAAGAATAAAGAATACTTAGAAAATTATCAAATAATAATTAGGCTCAACATACTTTCGTAAAATTAAATTCATCTATAATTTCGTACTTCTATTTGGCTAAAATAGCCACAGGTGAGATGGTTTGTGATGCCACCAGTCGAAAGATTATCGTCCCTAGTTCATTTTACAGATGATATCATCGTCTAACTTCTATTCACAAAAGTTGAATTATAAGTTATTCGACTCCTTCATCAACTATTCAACACACTCTTGGTTCATTTCCTACTCCAGGCGTACGAGATACTTAATTTATAGAGATAAATTAATGTGATATTAAGCACACATGTTGAAATATAAGCATATATTTTATTAAGAACTTAAAAGAAAATTTATTGCATTAGTAATCTCCTTTTGGAAGGAGATAACCTTTTAGCCTCTCATAAATAAGGCTTGGACTCGTAAATACATAAACTCACTAATAAAAACTATTACAACACTTTTTATTCTCGTATACAAAATACTCACTATTAGATTTTATTTATTATTATAAGAAAATAGAAGGTAATGAGCGATATCTTCTACTTTCTCAAACGTTTGGTCTTTATAGACCTCATTCCGGATTTCAAATTCGGATTTCAAAATTTGTTGATAAAAGATGCGTCATTACTTTCATCTTTTTTCTCTATTATTGAAAGTTAGTGGTCCTTTACTTTAGTGCTCACTGACTTATCTCGTTGCTAATCCCTTATGACTCAATCATCTCGTGTTGTCTATAAATCTTTTCACATGGTATTTTGATGTGGTGCCCGTGCTTTTTTGAAAGCAACTCGTCTTTTGTCCTTTCCAGTTGTATTCCCCTGTCGGTCCGATTTGGATCGAAAGCCTTACCCAAACTTGGGTTCCTTATGGTCCGGGCATGCTTGACAAATCCAGTCAATCCACCATCCGATATGTGCCATCCTATAAAATTCCCGGTAGGTTTCTTTGATTACCAGAATCTTGGTTTCTATTTGCAAAAGTTGAACTACAAGTTATCCGACTCCTTTAGTAACTAATCAGCACAACCTTGGTTCGTTTCCTACTCCCGGAGTACGAGATATTCATTATATAAAGTTAAATTATTGAGAACACATGTTGGAACAAAAGCCTTTATTTTATTAAGGACTTAAAAGACAATTTATTACATTGGTAATCTCTTTTGGGGAAGAAAAAACCTTTTAGCCTCTCATAGAGAAGGCTTTCACTCGAAAATACATAAACTTATTATTCTTACAAATACTTATTACAACACTTTTTTACTATTCCTTTTTTTCACTCAGACTAAATTTTATTATTATGAAAAAATAGAAGAAGAATGATCGATGCCTTCTACTTCCTCCAACTCCTTAATTTATAGAAGTCTAGCGGACTTGAAATCCGCACTTCACATCTCTTCTAATTTAATTGACGTCATTTCTTACGTCAATTCTTGCATTATTGTCCTTTGCTGGCTGGTGAAATTTTCTCTTTGTAGAAGAACATTCTTTGAAGATCACATGATCCCTTTATTATTGTCGAGGGCCTTTTAATTTTCTGGTTTGTGCGGTCCCCCAGCAAAACGCATTTTGGTGGTCCTTGACCACCTGGCTTGTTTTTGTTTGGATCTTGTAACAAACTCTGGCTTTGTCTGATTTGAGAATTCCGGACAAATTTTATCCATCCATCTCCAGACGTGGGCTATGTTGCAATATTTTCGGTGAGTTTCTTTACTCC
The DNA here is from genome assembly GCA_014905375.1 of Phtheirospermum japonicum. NCBI lineage: Eukaryota > Viridiplantae > Streptophyta > Magnoliopsida > Lamiales > Orobanchaceae > Phtheirospermum > Phtheirospermum japonicum. The sequence continues at coordinate 441,254 of BMAC01000698.1, read as the reverse complement.
ATGGTTGCTTGTTACTCCCTGGTTTCTGTAATCTCTTTTTCTCGAATAGTTATCTTGCGAACCATGTTGTGTTTTCTGTAATCGTATTTAATAAGAAAGACCCATTCACCGTATTTTGAATGAATTTGGATGGGAACTTGACTTTGTATATCTCTGTGAGACAGACCCAAAAACCCCATGCCTTTTTGTGGACATGTCATTTTTCGTGAGTGTTGTTACTAACAGAACTCCTTCAGACGATGGTGTTTTGATTCTTTTCATTGCCTCCGTGTCTGATCGTCTAAGCTTGATGAAATGGAATACTTCATGGCATTCCTTTTCCGAATTATTTTGGTGCTGCACTTAAGAAATATAACTTTAGAATATCACCCCGTGCGAGATGTGGGTTATTTGCCTAGGTCTCATGCACTGCATCTTGTATTCTTCTCAGAAAATGTGATACTTTCGAGAAACTTGGTGATCTTGTATGAGCCAAAGCTACGACTCCGAATTTATATTATCATTTTACGTCTTGTGGATGAGATTTTGGCATCATCCACACTCTGGGGTATCTTCCGGACACATCTACTAGACATTTGGCCGGATTAATCCCCACCCTGGTTATTAACTTCTCCCATATTTGTTGATAAGCTTGAAGTGAGAAGTTTCCAAAATCTCATAACTACCGATCGTATATTTGCCTGTCAGTGGCCTAAGATCGATCTCTTCCTCATTAACCCCTGAGGCGGTGGGTTGAGTCGAAGGCTTGGGACTTGAGTTCGGAGTTTCGATTTTAATTTCAGACGGTTTATCCGTAGATGATTCTATCTTAGCTCTCGTGCTAGGGGTATTTGAATCCCTTGCTACAGGTATAGAGCCCTGTACTCAAATTGTCTTCTTTTGAACCATTGACGATGTCGCCCGGAGAAGTGGCTTTCTAATTACAAATTATAATTGTTCATTGGCCTGTAAACAACCTCGTATTCCATCAGAAACTATTTTCTTATCAGCTCATTGTAGCCTTCTGGATACATTTAAGTTTATGGTCAATGCATCGAGCTCGTGTTGAATCATCTCTAGGTGTTCTCTTAGATGTCTCGCCATTTTGATGAATGAATCAATTTCTGACCCCTCTATCTCTTGTTAAGAAGTTTGCAAGAACATTTTCATGAGATTTTATAACGACAATATCATGATCATAATATTGACATTCAGCTTGCCATCTAAGTAATCTAGCCTTTTTCCAGTTTAGATACAATTTTATTTTTCAAAAAGGCTTTAACACTCCAATTATTAATTTTTACGGTTAACTTCTTGGATAACAAAAATAAAGGTAATTTCTTAAATGCCTTTCTAACTGAAAAGAATTTATTTTCATTGATATGCCATCGATTTACTTCACTATTTGAGAATAGTCTGCTGCAATATCTGCATGACACTTCTCCCTTTGGTGTCACTTTCGTAACAACAACTGCCCACCAATAATCATTAGCATCTGTGTATAGAACCAGTTCATCCTCGTTGTTTGAAGTTGCCATTTTGGGAAGTTGTTTGCAAACCTCCTTAAGTTGTTTATTTCCTTTCCGGTGTTCTTTTCTCCATTTGAAATTCGCATCATTTCCTCTTTTTATTCTCCGTGGTTGCGGACCAGGAACCCTGGACTGCTGTATGGAGAGACGCCTACTTCAATTAACTTAAGGTTAATGTGTTCCTTAAGTATTTATTGTATATCATTTCGATGCTATTGATTCATCAAGATCGGCTTGTATCTAAAAAGTTCGTTTTCTTTTCCGGCTTTCACCTTCAAAGATGCTTTTAGCTCATTTCTATCCCACCATGTCAGAGGATCTTCGTTGAAATTCTTTGAATCTTTCTTTTGATATCCTCTAATGAGATTTGTTATTCCATGGTAGTGTCTAGGATAGTTTTGAGGAATTCAATTATTTGTGGTTTTATCCTCTCTTCCTTTCGGCCTCTTAGACTCATGAATCGTAGTTGAAGAATTACTTCTCCACACCTTCTTCAATCCTTCATATTCGGGTGTTGAATTTTACCTTAATCGCCACACTTTCTGCGGAAATTGATTGGCATTTTTATGTGGAATGCCTCTTGTTGTCGCTGGACTATAATCTTATGATCATATGGGGTTGTGAAAATAAGTCTTCTAGTCTAATTTTCTTGCATTGAATCTTGTAAATATATGTACAAAGTTATTTCTTAACAAAATATCTGCTCCCGTATCATGGAAATGGATTGGTGGAGTCTTGATCTTGTATCATAGAGTACCATTTGCTCCTCCCATCATCATTTCCGCTTGCTTGGTCCTTCTTTTAAGGATGAGAATCCTTTTAGAGAAATCTCTTCCCACCACTGGGGACAATTCTTCTTCCATTTCATCATAGAAGACTTCTAGTTTACCTGTACAGATCCCTACACCTGAATCAAGTAGGCTGCAAAATATTAAGAACGCTATTTTCATATTACATTCCAACGTGAATGTATGTGGAGAATGGACTGGTGCTCATCTGATTCTGTATTTTTATTTACCTACTGTAAACTCCATTCCATCTCTCAATCTTTCCCAAAGTTTATGCTCCTCAAGAAATTCTAAACCTAGAGTTACCTGCTATGGGGTTCTTCTCGCGCTACCCTCAATCACCGTTTTAATTTCTCCAATCTTGAGGATTCATTGATATCTTCGTATGGAAGGTTGTTGTAATTAATATAATGTATCACAATAAAAGACGTTATCTTTCTGTGTAATGTCGAATATCACTTCTATACCTCTCCATCTTTCTAGGAACTTCAATCTCCATTAGTTTTGAGCAATTCAGGAGCTCGAGTGCTTTAGTTGGTTCTTGGACCTTCCAACTAAAGTCCAAAAATCATTCTGTCTTGTTGGAAAGACATTCTTCTTGGTTCAATCATGAGACTCTTATTTTTATTAAGGATAAGACGATCTTGGATTCTCATGTCGATTTCTCTAATAGTTGGATTTTGCATGATCTCCGGTAAGATAGCTTTTCCTACGTCTTCAAAGATCCTTGGTATTTCTATGAACTCTTTTATTAATAATACTTATGAATGATGAGTGTTCGATAGTGCATAGGGAATCTTGTATTTAATCGAGTAGGGTCTGTTTCCCTTCATCATCAGGTTTGGCCTCTTAAAGTCCTTATGAAGGGTAAGAACTCTACTGAAATCTTGACCTGACGAATTATACATAATCCTTGGGTAGATATTGAATGCTAATTTTTTCGTGTATAAATTTTCTATGATCACTTCACAACAAGAATCATTGAGATTTGAGATTATTTTATCAAAGAGAGCAAGATCTAATGGCGAATCAACTCCTTCTTTAAAATCTGATTTTATGATTAGTCTTATGGATCCAATATGAATCCATGAACGTGTGTTCGCCATTTCCTTTTTGAGTTCGCTCTTAATCTCCTGGATTTCTCTAGAGGGGATTAGTTTTATCTCGATTTGGTTTCTTGTGTATTACGTGGGTATTGCAAATTCCCCCATGGATTTTGTATGGATAATTTGATGTTTCCTGTTTCTCAACCCAAACTTATCCATCATCTTTACCATGGATCTTATTCTAAATCCTTCATACATTTGTAGATTTTGATATTCTTTTATTGTTCTCATAAGTTTCTTATAAGAAATCATTGTATGAGAGAGAAATCCTGACATATCCTCCATAATTACTTGCTGATGAAATGCTCCTTCCACTTTGAATCTGAATATGATTCACTTTCATCTTTAGAGTATATTTCTTCTTCATAAATGCTTTCTTCCGAGGGAATATTCTCAAATTGATACACTAGTACCATATTTTTATAATAGATAGTTTCTTCGAACTCTTGGGTTATCTCGAACTGTCTAACTCCTCTTTTTTGATTTTTTGGGCAATCTTTAGAAATATTCCCTCACTCTACACATCCAGCAGTTACAATCTTTAAAACTTTTATTAGCTCTAGTGTGAGCTCGTCTAAAATTTCTTTTTGCTAGAGTCCTACTGGTCCTTTCTTGGCTTGAAAATGAGCCTTGGCTCTAGCTTGGCCCGGTCCTCTAACCTGGTTTATTGTTCCTGGCCTTTTGTTTGACTAGAAACTTCTTGGTTTTCGCTGGAATCCTTCTTTTGCTTTTTCAATCATAAGGGTGGATTCTTTCTTTCTCCTGCTTATGTCTTTGTGGATGGCCTGCAACTACTGTTGGGATGTCATTTTTAGCACAATATAGAGGAACCAATTTATTGATTCCTCTTAATCTATTGTAATTCTTTTGAAGTGATTCTTGGTGGCACCACTCTGCTAACTTAGCTTTTAGAAATGGCATCCATCTAGCAACCGTATCCATATCATTTGTTGGCTTGTATTCATGGATTAACATTTCTCTCTAGGGACTTGGTATTTTCGCAAAAAATAATTGTGTTGCATCCCCATTGTTCACCTTGACTTTCCACCGGCATTCGATGTATAGGTGAATCTATTCATCTACATGACAAATATCTCATAATTCGAAGCAATAGAGAGCTTGTCGGTATGTTTTCTACTTCTCCACTTCCATTCCTTTGAAATATTTGTGCTGATAAAATGGATACTGAATCATTTGGCCATATTATTGACAATCCTTTTTAATGATTCTCCAGATATAATTCCCATTTTTATATCTGACCTTGTTAAATCCCGTGCGATATTTACTAATCTTTCAAGTCTCATTTCAAGAAGTAAAATGAACCCTTCCTTTTCTAAGCCGAGAGTCTCTGACGTAATTCGCATGGCAGATGCACAATCGTTTATTAATATCTCTTGATTCTTAAAATCTGGAATATCTAGATTGAACATTAATCCAAACGGATGTATAGGATCAAGTCGAGACTTCCTATATGGTGTGTTGAGAAAGTTTGGTCTTGGGGAACGTTGCCTGGTACCTACTATGTCTGTAGGATCTCCTTTTAGGTGAAATCCTCAACATGTGGCATTGGTACATCTGGTACTGGTTCATGTGAAGCTGTACTTTCTTCTGGATTAAGACTTATTGGTGGTGGTGCAGGAGTACTTCTTGGAACAAAGGTTGAATATTCTCCTGAGTTCATTTTTAGATTTACAATACCCAATTCGGTGAAGGATTCGACAAGATCATATAGATCTTCAATATTGATTTTTCCCATTACTTCTTGGGATGTCTTGGAGTTCCTTTGGTGATAGCCAATAAGTTCTAGAAGAGGACCCAATGGTTGGAGATGAAGAAGAAGATTCTGGATTAACGAGTTACATGTTCGCAACAGACCGGTGACGTACGAAGGATGCATTGTCAACAGACTCAATGGTTATCATTTTTGTTACCTCAGCAATGAGTTTTTTTTTTTTTTTTTTTTTTTGAGATCTTTGATACCTGGTTGTTTTTTGTAATACTTTCCTAATGACATGTTTTTTACACTACTAAGTTATCAACATCCACCTATTTGTTAATACTACTAACACCCTAACTTAGGTGTCACTCAATTGTAGGTCCGGATGACATGTGTCATTTAATAGTAGGTCCGTTTAGTGAGTTGGTAGGTTCTATAGGTTCGTAATTTTTACTACCAAATTTGGATTTTTTGGCCAAGTATAAATAAGAACTTTTTTCCTTTGTTGTACTTGGTCCATTTACGGAAACCTAAAACTTAATACTTTGGTCGGAATCTATTATCTTCTCTCTTCTTATGTCTTTTTTTTTTGGTCGAATAAAATCGATGATCCCTATATTTTGTGGATCTTCATATGCGTGTGACTATGTAAGTAATTTATTTTTTTACAAGATTCAGTTCGGTGTATACAAATTTGGGAACAAGGTTATGTAAATTTTCATATCTCAATTTTCCAGATCTCATTTTTTTCAAATCTAATTTTTTTTTTCGTTATCAAATATTAAGACGCCTAATTTGTTTTATGTTATTCATTATTTCTCTGCAGATGATGGACGTTACTTGAGATCCCGTCGTGGAATTTTTTTGATATGATTATCCCTTTATGGCGATTTTCGAATTATCTGATTCATTGTTTATTCTCTTTAAATGTCAATATTTTTTTTTTGATCGAATACAATCGAAAATCCCCATATTTTGTCAATCTTCGAATGAGTATACCGATAATTCGTGTTTAGTTAATTATTTTTTAATATCTAATATTTCTAATAATTCGTTAATCAGTATTTCGCATCTCCCTTTTTGAATCATTTTACACAGGTGAATAATTCTCCAGAAATCGCCAAAAATGTATAATTATCTTGTCCAAATTGAAAAAACTCTTAATCAGGGTTTGTCTCTCTTAACAACCCGCCTCTCCCTCTCGCTGATCTTCTTCTCTTGCTGCTTTTCGTGAGAAATTTTGTTCAATTTGCCAGTCTCTTCCAACGAAATGGAAAAAAAACTCTTTCAGGCCCGGCGAGGTATTCGCAAATGAACGATTCTTCGCCGTCTCCTTCACCGGTGGGAACCCTTTTTTGCATTCGATTATCATATCACAACATCAGATGCACCGGGTGAATCCGCATCGCATGGACCCCAAGTTTTAGAACTAATCAATCGGAGCGGGTGTTGAAGGATTTCCTCCAACAAGTCAAGAATAACCAGGTACACAGATTCATTTTCGATGAGTTCTATCTATACCGACCAATTTTGATTGATTAGTTCCATTAATTATCTGTTTGGTTATTTATGGATTTATTTGAATTTGGAATTAGGGTTCTAAAAGTAAAAAAGTAATTGATGCACGTGTTTTGACAGTTGTGCTCTCGGGTTTTGGGTTCTCGATCTGAAATGCTTTGTTTTTAATTTGATATAGCACACAAAAATAGTTGATTCTTTGAGAAATAATTGGTTCGGCCATTTAAATTAAATATTTTTTAATATTAATTTATTTATTAATTCTAATATTGAGTTTATCTAGAATGGTATTTGTTTTGTTTGTTTGATTTCTTAAGGTGTTTGTTTGATTATTTATTTATTTATTTATTCTGGGCTTTTGTGTTTGTTTGATTTTTTGTATTGAAATGGTTCATATTTAATGAGGTTATATGTGTATTTTAATTGCATGTGAATGGGAATAACATTAAGTCAAGTACTGAATATTTGGCAGGTACTTTGTGTTTGTTGAATGGGAATGATAACTCCATTTTTTGTAATCTAATAGTGGAGTTTTTTTTATTTTCTTCACAGATTTCAGTTTTTTTTCCAGATTTGTTCGAACTAAATTGTTGGTTCTATTCACAAAAATCAAGCGATTTGCGAATCTGATTTTTGATGAATTTACTAATAATGCTATTTTTGATTGATTTAAGCAATTGAATATTAGTTGCTATTTTTTTTTTGGTTTAAATAACCCATTGTTTATTTTTTCTCATTTCAAATTTTGGAATGACGTTCGTTCTATATAAAAAAAAAAATCCTTGTGTTGTTTTTAATTATTTGGAAGTAAGAATTGGATTTCGTTGAATGTGTTTAAGAACTTGAAAATGCATTGTGAGTCGTTTTTGGTTTATGAATCTGATCGAACAGTTTTGCTTTTCAATGTAAATGCTACAAGTACTTATTGATTTCCAACGGTTGTAAGTTATGATATTTAACTCCCTTCTCATATAAATGAATGAAATGAATAGAGTAATGGTGATAAACAATTTTTCATCATGTTTATTCTCCTTATGAGAAGATTTAATCATTAACATCAGATGCAATTTTTTTTTGTTTTTGCATGTCTTCAATTCTATTTGACAAAAGTTTCTTCACTGCTTTTTTAACTAGAGGTGGTTTCTTATTTGGATTCGATACCATCGACAAAGTATTGATTGATATATGGATCCATGGTTTGGATTTGAATGGTTCTGATGCTGCTACATGAATCGTTGTCTTTTTTTTTTCTTTTTCTTTTGACTAATAATAATTTGGTGGACAAATGGAATTTCTATAAATTATAATGAGTTAATTTATATGTTTGGATTCAGTGTAATGGCTTTAATTATGACTACTAGTATATGATTTCAGTCTTATGGTATTGTTATTCTAATGGAATTGATTTGTTTATTTTTTCCATTTATGTTTACTTTTTCATCTCTATTGAGATTACTGTGGAACAAATATGTGAACCCATCATGAACATTGGGCCTTATTAATCTTTGATAAAATAGAAAAAGTGTTGTGTAATTTGTCACGAGATTAATCCTGGCATAACTCTTTCTTAATATTATTTTTTTCATTACATTTACACAAGTTATTGTTACATGCTCATCAATCAACATCTTTGTAGTTTAATTATTTGTTTAAAATAGTTTTAGAGAGACTCGATATTCTATCCATTGTCGTAATCTAGCTTCTTGATTGGATTTTATAGTTGAGTTTCGAGAGAGACTTTATCATCTAACGGAGTATTCATATTATTTGAACTCATGTTATACGTTTACCATCGAGTTTTACAATGTAATGACGAACGTAACTGAAAATTAATCTGTATTGGAACATTTATAATTTAGTAAATTATTAATTTGTTTATTATTTAATATTGTATAATTGATTTGTGACCGTCAAAGCTATTAAGTTACAGGGGTAGATTAGCCCTATAACAAAATTAATATAATGAATATGCTTTTCCTAACCTTCCATCTGGGAAGAAAAGAGCGCAACACTGTGTTCAATGAGTGACGAGCTCTTAAACGACGCGAGCCACACATCAATGTGCGGGATAATTTCCAAAGCATAATAACTCGGGCATTATGCTCGCCACCTCCAAGTACATTTTGTTCGAGACATGAGCGGATATATTGATATTTAAGTTCTGTCTCAGGATATTAAACCTCCCCCTATTTAGAAAATTACAAGAAATCATTAGCCATGCAATATCAAGCAAAACCCATGGATCTAACTAAAACATGCGCACATACACACACACACATATAGTTTACAAATATCTCCATGTTCTCAGAATGAAAGAAAATTGATTGGTTTGGCTTCTATTTTATGAAGATGGCAAAGCAGAGACTCGGACCCTGTTTTCATATATACAATAATAAAGTTCAAGAAATTTCATAAATTTTCCATTTAGCATTAATTTTATAATTAAACAAAATATCAATCAATACCAATATTTTAATTAAACTAATTATTAAAAATGGTCAAAACAATACCAAAATAATGTCAAGTCCCACACCAAATATGTCAGTTAGGGAGTTAATTTGCGTATTACGTTCTTTAATTGTGACTCATATATAATTTTTTTTTTGTTTATTGAGGGAAAAAATTCATGAATCTTTGGATCAATTTGATTTGGTTTGTTACAACATTAACACTTTTTTCTCAATTTGAATTACAATAAAATTGGTTATTCTTTAACGAATATTTTGTCTTCCTGTCTTTTGGTATCAAAATGTATTACTTTCAAAGTTAGATGGATTTTCTTTTGTAATTTGGATAAACCTCAACGATAGTTTATTTTGTGTGTATATATATGCGTGTGTGTGTGAACACACACACACACACATATGTATATATGAATCACATTTTTTTTGATAATATAGATCAAGTTTTATTGACACAACCAACATTTTTTTTTGTTGTTGTTTCAAATTAAATGTAAATATTTTCGATATATCCTATTAGAATGTAAACTACCAATATTATTATTATTATTATTATTATTTAATACGTAATTAAAAAAGGTACATCTCATGTTTAGTCTAATACCAAACTCATATAATAATAATAATTATTATTATTATTATTTAAGTCATAATTATAAAAAAGCACATCTCATATTTAGTCTAATATCAAGTAGGGGTGAGTACGGTCCGGTTCAGTTCGGGGATTTGAAAATCTCCAGAACCAAACCATTATTTATTTGGTACGGTTCGGTTCGGAAAAAAATAAAAGTCAACGGTTCTTTTTCGGTTCTGGTACGGTTCAGTTCGATTTTCGGATAAATCTCCGTTTTACGCCCAAATTATAATCGTAAATTAAAATTACTAGATTATTGTGAATTTTAACTTTTACTTGCTAGTTGATGATTAATTAAGATACAAAATTAATAAATAATAGTATTTACTTATTAACTATCAAATATAATGAGATTTATAACTAATTTAATACAATTATGTAAATCGGTTCTCGGTTCGGTACAGAGATTTTAAGGGGATTAAAAAATCTCCACATCCGTCCCATAAAAGAAATTCGGGACGGTTCGGTTCGAAGATTGGTCAATGATCAACGGAGATTTTTCGATTGCGGTACGGTTCAATTCGGAATTCGGTGTGCTTCGGATATTTTCAAGTCTCGTGCTCAGCCCTAATACCAAGCCCTCTGAATCCTTTTTTAAATTTTATGTAGTGTAGGGAGATTTAGTATATATAAATAAATTACAACTAGATTTATATTCTATTCAATGAATGAAATACAATATTTGTATTATAATGAAAAATCATTGATAATTAATAGTTTAATTTTTAAAATATTTATACTAGTATGGGATACCGCTACAATAAAAAAGAAGACATTCCAAAACAATAAAAAAGAAGATATTTATATTTATTTGAATTGCATGTGTTTCTCGATTTTCTATTATTATAACTGGCTAACCTTTAAAAGGTGCATTCTTATAACGCACACTCAATACACATATCAATTTTATGTTGCATTGTTGAGAATTAAGATGCGGAAATATTTTAAAATTATTTGTTTCAACATAAAATCAAAAAGAAAACAGTTAATACGGTCTATAATGATTTTTTTTCAAACTTTAAAATAAATAATATCTCATTCTCACTTGTGTTAATAACTCAATTTTTGAAGTTGACAATCTCAACATTAGCGTTAATCATATAGTCTGTAAGGTAGTTTTTTGAAATTTAAAGTGCATATTTTTTTTACTCTTTATTTAATATTACTTTATGAACTTAACAAATTTTTTTAATAAATATTATATTTTTATACTTTTTTAGCAATGCCAGCGTGAAGACGAGTTTTCGAACTAGTTATATCCATATGCATATATGGGTATAGGAGAAGGGAGGATGGGCACCCACGATTGTTGTACTCGTACCATCGAATAATGCGGGTATTATGCTTATCATGCTTCAACTTTGACCTATTTTCAGTTTAAACAAGGTAATTTGTGACGTCAGCGTTACATGAGTCCTATTTTCAACTCAAAAGGAACAATTTAGAAAAATCCTTTTCCGCCGGCCGAAACTGAAAAAATTCAACTCACCCAGAAACGACCCGATCCCAAATTCAAACCCAAAGCAATCGCAGAAACCCGATGAAACGCCACCGTTTAATGGATCTCCAGCCCCCGCCGCCACCCATCTTTCGCCACCAGTACCAGCACCACCATCATCTCAGGTATGAACATGTCCTCCTTCACCCTCCCAATTTCATTCCACAACGTACCCATAATCATTTCCCCCCGCCGCCGCCTCCACAGCTCCGTCAACCGCATATCCTTCTCTTACCACCCCCACCGCTTCACATCGCCCACCCCCCTCGCTTCAATCTATCCCCACTACCCAATCTCTACCCCAATCGGAATTTCCTTCCCCCTCCGCCGCCAGGGAACATAGATCGACAGTTTCACCGGGGTGACAACAATAGGGGAAGGGATAATGGAATCAATAATTGTGGTCGTGGCTTGACTGACGAGAGGGATTATGGTGAGAAGAAATGTGATAGGGTTATGAAGAAGATGGATTATGATGAGACGAGACGGGGTAGCATTGATGGTTGGATTCGTGGGTTGTATAAGGATAAGGATAAGGATAGGGGTTACGATGAGAGGAGAAGGGGTAGTGGTATTAGTGAGGGGCAGTTTGTTAGGTCTAAGAAGAAGAGGAGGCTGCAAAAAGAAGAAACTGCCATGTCTAGGGTTCACTCTGGAAAAGATTATTTCAGTAGAGGCAAAGGAGGTGATGAAGAGTTGAGTGGTGGTAGCTTCTTCAGAGGCAAAGAAAAAGAAGGGTTCGAAAGTTTGCAAACAAGAACGGACAATAAGAGAGCGAGCGAGGCTATTTTGGCACCACCTTGTCCTGATGACATTAAGACGGAAATAAATTCAGCGATTGTGGAAATTGGGATTACATCTAGTGTGCCTGGTTCGCCAACAATGGCCAAATCCAGCGAGGATGTGGTTAAAGCTGTGGTTTCAGAAAGTGGAATTGTGGCGGATGATGCTAATGGTTCAGGTGAAATTGATGTAAAAGATCAATCTCAGAAGGATATGAAATTGCAACAAGGCCCCACTGTCGTTGAGCCTGGAAGCACATGCCGAAGTAGGTTAAGGAGAGATAGGAAAGCTAGAAAGAAGCTTTTGCGTGGAGCCGGTACGCAGATGGGAAAAGATAGTGACGGTGGTGTTGCTAATGCGGATGATAGCATTATTATTCCACCGGCGTCCCCACCACAGCCGTGCTCTGACACTAATATCGTCGACTTAGTTGAAATTGCTGTAGAGAATCAACATCAGAAAGATATGAATTTACGTAATAGCCCCATCGTCCGTGCATCTCAGAGTGCACGCCGAAAAAAGTGGAAAGCTAGAAAGAAGCTTTTGCAGGAAACCAATCTGCTGATGAGAAATGATAGTTGTCATATCGCTAATGCTAATAATGATTGCAGTTTGGGCTTCTACCAGCATGGTGTTGATGTGGATAAGGTTGTACCGAAGGAAGTTGATGCAGAGAAGAGCAAAATTGAGTCTGTTGATCAATATGCTAAATTGGGAACTGATAGGTTGGATGATATTAGCGTACATTCTCTTCACAATGGGTCGCCATTGGAAGATTCTTTTCTCAATGGACCTTCCAAAATTATGGTTTCTCTTGAAGGTAATGATATTGTTGGCTCGTCACAGGAAGATAGATGTTCCTCAGTAATCCATGCGTCTTCAGAATCTGACAGTGCCTTGCTTTTAAAGCTTGAGAATGTTAACATCTCCGACGTGGGCTCAGAAGATTCTAATTCAAAAGAAGTTTTCCTGAACGAGCTCAACACACCGCAAGTTGTGGTACATTCAGAAGAATTTACAAGTCTAGCAAGTGTTACCGTTTTGGATTATGCAAGTATAATTTCAACCAGTACTGATATTCTTGCAGTCGATCATAAAGGGGTAGTTGACATTTTTCCCCCAAATGATTTGAGCAAGAAGCCATCTATTGGTGACATTGGCTCTGTTGAAGGATCTCTGGAGGCAATAAGTAATGGCAAAACTTTCTTATCTGTTGATAATTCGTCCAATTTCAATGGGAAAAGGAAAGCTCCTGGTGAAGTAGAAAGGGTATTGGCAAAGGACCTTGTTCCTGCTATGGAGGTTGATTTTCTCGGTGAGAAAAGCAGCTCCAAGGAGGTTGATGAGTCAAACGGAGGGCTTTCTAGATTTGAAGATCCAACCTTGGAGCTTGATTTTGACGTAAATGGCTTATATCCCAGCTACAGTAAGAAGAGAAAAGTTGTCAGCCCAAGATCAAATCTCTCATCTTTTTCAGAAGATGAAATGATTGCAGATGGGCTTAACGGTGATTGCCCAAAACTTTGTCAGGTCTCTACCGGACCAGCTGAATGGGAAGCTGAGAAAAGAGTAGATTCCAGTATTTCAAGAAACACTGAAGCGTCAGCCTGCCAATCAGAAAATGTAATGATTTGTGGTGGAGAGAATATATCTAACAGAAAGCCTGTGTCTCCTGATCTTAATCTCGTCCCTTCTGACAAATACAATTTGCAAATTAATGCCAAGCTTTCGCGTTCTTTGCCCAAGGCCAACAGTGAAGTGGTTAAAAAATTGAATCTTGTACAGGGGAAACAAACTTTGAGTAAGAGCCAGTTGATTTCTGCTAGCCCTAAAGTTTTTCCTAGTCATCATCCTTCATATTTTGGCAATTCAAGGAAACCCCAATCTGCTCATGCTGTCAAATCGAGGACATGGCGTCGAACTGGCAACTCCTCTGTGGCAGTTGCAGAAACAAAGTCGCCACCTTCCTCCCTTCCTCAGAGCCATGGAACAAAGACAGCCCAAACTTTTCGAAGTTCATATATACGGAAGGGTAATAGTCTTGTGAGAAACCCTTCTCTGTCTGCTGTCACAAGTGGATCCCATAATTCAAGTGGCTCGGTTTATAGGCTGAACCTCGGTACATGTAATTTGAAGATTAACCAAGCATCTGATTGCAAGACTGGTGATGCTGATGCTATCAAAACTTCTGAAACGCCTTGTAAAACTATGTTAGCTTCAGAGGAGCGTATAAAGTCCCCTGTGGTTTCTGAATGCCGAGCTGACTCAGGCAATATCGCTACTAGCCAGAGTACACTTGAAGAAGGGAATTCGGAGAAGAAAATAATTTATGTTAAGAGGAGATCCAATCAGTTGGTTGCAGCTTCTAATTCTGATGACGTGACTGTATTAGGGGCGGATAGGAGCCTAGCATCGTCATCCGATGGCTATTACAAGAGTAATAAAAACCAGCTCGTCAGAGCATCATCAGAAAACCCTGTCAAGAAGAGGGTTGCAAATGGAAACTCTCGCAGGCTTGTGCCTCGCACAATTCTTCCTAGAACTTGTACCAAGCGGCCTTCAAAATTTTCATTTGTGTGGAAACTGCATGATATGCAATCTTCAGAGAAACATAAGACTTCTGGACGACCTCAGAAAGTCTTGCCACATGTGGTTCCCTGGAAACGAACCACATATTGGAGAAGTTTTATGCATGCTTTGAGTACAAAACCAAACAAGAGTTCCTTTTCCATTGCCAGGTATGCCTTAAGATTCTATCTATTTATTTTTTGCATTTTTGGGATAAACTGGTGATGCATTTGCTTTTTCTGTTTTCTTATGTAGCCAAACATTGCTGCTATCTAGAAAGAGGGGTGCCATTTACACTAGATCTACTCATGGATATTCTCTTAAGATGTCCAAAGTTTTAAGTGTTGGTGGCTCAAGTTTGAAGTGGTCAAAATCAATTGAGAGGAACTTGAAGAAAGCTGATGAGGTTTGTTTAGCGCAAGCACTTATGGATATAGAGCTTAAATCATGTGTGTGGTGCGTTATATCTGTCTTATCTACAGGAAACTACACAAGCTGTTGCTGCAGCTGGGGAGAGGAAAAAAGAAGAAAATGGTGCTGTTAAGAGCAGAAATAATGTTTCTCGTAAGTTGGTTCTTAGTATAAAGCTGCACCCAGGTACGCCCCTCTGCAATCCTGGTGTGGCATATAAAATTTGCTTGCTATTTTGTGTTTAAGAGAATGATTGTTTAGTTAATTATGACTGGGCGAATGCATAATATACATGTAGGATTATTTTTAGTGGTAATTTGGATTGTTTCATATTTATGGCCTCTCCAGTGTGTAACTGGTATTCTGTATTTGTAATGATGTAAACAGGAGAACGGATATTTCGTATTGGTTCAGAGAGATACAAAATGGATCCATCAAGAAGGACCCTTCACAGAATTACAGGTGGTCCACTTTTTTTTTTCTTCAATTCAATCTCCATGTCATGTTTTGCCAATCTATCATGAACATTGCAAAAGTGAAGGCACTGTTACTTGTTCACTTCTATAATAAGTATATTAAATTCTTTTTTATTATTTTTCCTAAACATATTGCCAGTTTTATTTGGAAAGTAGATGTTTTATTTTATATGCACCAAGGAGGTGCATCTCATGTGATATTTTTTATCAGTAGAGTTTGATCTTGTGTGTTGAAGTTTTCCAAATTTACAGGTATACTTTTTAGTACATGTATATTCATTGGTGGTCTTTTAATGATGGCTGACAGACACTAATTTGACCTCTGGTAGCCAAAGACTTCAAAAAAATATCATCAGTCGATGATGATTCTGGCACTGCCCTACACTTACATTGTTTTCAAATCTGTCTATATTGTAATGTTCTTAAGAAGCACATACCTAATTTTTAGTTAAGACTAATGTGGTGCAATACGAAGCAAATTACATTGGCACAACAGTCTATCTGGTTTTTGGTTCATTTTGCTTAGGTACTAACTTACTGTAGTTTTTATATGCGCCCCATGACAAATGGACTTCTGAAGGTCTATGGACTTGCCTGTATTTGTAGAAAATGTTTGACCTCATATCTCTGTGTCCAATGCAGCAGAGCAAGAACCACCATCATCTGTTGTTGTCCAGTCTGAGAAGAATGTGAAGAGATCTTATGTTCCCAGGAGATTATTAATTGGCAATGAAGAGTAAGTTCTCCTAAAACGCTGTGGTTAAATCTTAAATCTATGAAACCTTTTATAACTTACTCAAAAATCCCTTTTATTAATTGAACACTAGTTCATATGATAATTCTAGAAATGACAGGCTTTGAGCCGTATACTTCAGAGGATAGGTTTATATTAACTGTCTTAAACTATGTGTAGATATGTTCGAATTGGCAATGGCAATCAGTTGGTTAGAGATCCAAAGAAACGGACTCGTGTCCTGGCAAGCGAGAAGGTCCGATGGAGTTTACGTACTGCCAGATTGCGATTGGCTAGAAAGAGAAAGTATTGCCAATTTTTTACTAGATTTGGGAAATGCAACAAAGACGATGGAAAGTGTCCATACATCCACGACCTCTCTAAAATTGCCGTCTGTACTAAATTTCTGAATGGTTTATGCACCAATGTTGACTGCAAATTGACTCACAAGGTATTTTTGGTAGTTTTATTGTATGTTGCATAGTGGTATTTATTCATTGTGTGTTTATGCAAAGGCACTATATTCTGTGCAGGTTATCCCCGAGAGAATGGAAGATTGTTCGTACTTTCTGAAAGGTAGGCAATAATGTTTCTTATGATACAATTTTCAATAGGGCAAATATCTCATTTATTTCTTTTTCAGGGTCGTGCTCTAACGAAAAATGTCCTTATAGACATGTGAATGTGAATTCTGAATCGGGTGTTTGTAAAAATTTCCTCAGAGGTTACTGTGCTGATGGCAATGAGGTAATGCTTATCTTGGCTGTTTTTTTTATTCCCATTTGGGTTTTAACTTTTTTTTTTTTATAATTATTATTTGGAGAACAAGGTGTTGATTTTAAGAGGTTGGACGCCCATCCTTGTCCTCGTTATACCAGTGGTGTTCTTTTTGGTCCTTTCAGGGGAAGGGCCCAGGACCATCTGTTTTGGCTTGTGGATTAATTTGGTTTAATCATTGTTTTCTCAACTATTTTTGAATTGTTTCTTCTTGGGGAAAATTAGTTACAAAAAGTACCCTGAGGTTCAGTTTATTGAAAGAAATAGCCCAGCTACTTGTATAAAATTAGAAATACCCACAACTCCGTTGAGGTTTGTATTTGCTTAACATATACTCCCTCTGTCCCACAAAGATAGGCCTGGAGTTATTTAATGTAGTTAAAATATCACAATTGTCCATTTATGCCCTTATGCTTAATTAATTGTTTATTCATTGCCTACTCGGTTTCCGTAAAAGTTGTTCTAGGTAAATGGAATAGTGCAATAATCCCAATATAATTAAACAGGGTTATACATGGAAATGAAAAATTATTTTACATAATGAAGTAACAAGCCAATCTTTGTGGGACAGAGGGAGTATCCGGGTATTTGTAATTTTGAAAGATAACTGGATTTTTTTGTAAGTAGGCTAAACTTCAGGGGAAGTTTTGTAATATACACCCCACCATCCCCCCTTAAAAAAAAAAGAAAAAAAAAAGAAAAAAGAACTCCCGAGACATGATATAGATGGGGTCTGTAGTTATTAGGTTTCTATATGATTTTCTAGGATTGAGCACAAGTTCACACTCCACAAGCACACTACCTCACAAATTCTTTAACCTTGTGAATGGAACATATCTCCAAACTTGCAGTGTCTGAAGAAACACACATACGTCTGTCCGACCTTCGAAGCAACGGGGTCATGTCCTAAAGCATCTACGTGCAAGCTTCACCATCCAAAAAAGAAGATAGAAAAGAAACAACCCGCAATCGAGCAGAAGATCGTAAAAGGGCGATATTTTGATGGTGGGCTCATCGGAGATGCTGATGTCAGTGATACCTCGACGGAGGTGGTATCTGCAAAAGGTAATGACGACGTGGTTTCCCATGCCGGGAAGTTTCCGGATTATATTAGTTTAGATGTCAGCGATGAGGAAGACTCTGATGACATGGATGACATGGTCTCAGATGATTTTGATGTGCTTGTCTAAATTTGAGTTTTGTCAAGAGTATAGATAGCGTAAAAGATTCATCTCTCAGACATGGACGGTCAGGATGAGATGATCTGTTTAGTGTTTGTTAGAAGAAGGCAATGGGGTGTAGGCCTTTGTTGCAGTTTTGTTGTGATGTATGTTTTTTTTATTTTTTGGGTGTGTGTGCGCGCGCGCGCCCGTGTTTTAGTTTAGTTTAGTTTAGTTTAGGTAGGTTAAAGGTATAGATATAGGATGTTATGTAGAGCTGTAAGAAACTAAATTGTTTAATGACAAAATTGAGTTCGTGTTGAAGTATTGTATTTTCATGCAAAGTTGGGCTGTAGAATTTATCTTGATTACTATGAATTTTATCTAGTTATATTTACAATATACAATATGCTTGATATTGAAATTTTATTTTGTAAATTGCACTTAATGGGGAGATATTTTGTATATCAGTGATTAAAAGGGTTATTTGTAATTCTGAATGGAACTGTTTTTTTTTTTTTTTTTTTTTGGAATTATTGCAGGGTAGGTTTTGTAATTACTCTGTTATTCATATACCTAAACTCCAGTTTCGATGAATTTTGTTGAGAATACCTTCTGGTAGGTAATTGAGAATGAAATGATCGATTCAATGCTCGTGATATTTTCAGCCAAATGGACCCCAATGCATATCCATTGTTTTAAATATAAAAAATAGGCAAAAAAAGAAAAAAAAAAGAAAAAAGAAAAAAGCAAAAGATTTTGGTGCGGGATAAAAACTGCAGGACATATATAATATTGAATTAGCATGTATGAATATTAGTGACATTATGTATTTTCATTCTTTCCTATATGGCATGCCAAATTAAGTCCCACTCCAACAAGAATCCCTTATCCACATAATTGGAGGACAAAAAAACCATTGGCCTTTAATCACTCAACTCCAGAAAACCAAGCTCTGAAAGAAAAGGCAAGATAAATAAATAAATAAACATATCAATCAATCAATAAACCATGGCTGCAACTTCAAGCTACATGGCTTCCAGCAGCTTCTCCATGTTGCCATGGACAACCAACAGCAACAAAAACCACAGAAAAGCAAACACGTTCTCAGTTTCAGCTCAACAAGCAGAAATTCAAGAAGATGTTAAGAATACAGAATCAGACGAAGTAGAATCAGACAATAAGAACCCGAAACAGGAAACCACCGGCTCGACCCCACTGAGGCCGGTCGAGGCGCAGGTCAACGTGAAAAGCAAGAATATGGGCCGAGAATACGGAGGGCAGTGGCTTAGCTGCACCACAAGACATGTTAGAATTTACGCGGCCTATATTGATCCGGTGACTTGTGAATTCGACCAGACGCAGATGGATAAGCTGACCCTAATTCTTGATCCAAGTGATGAGTTTGTGTGGACTGATGAGACTTGTAACAAAGTCTACTCTTGTTTTCAGGAGCTTGTTGATCATTATGAGGTAATATAATTTTTTTTTTCTTTTTTTTTTCCTGATTTGTTTCTAAACAATTAATTCAATTTCCACATCGTTGGGTTTGTCGGGAGATGTGGGCACGTAAGTTTTTCCGATAGATTTTCTAGAATCGAATTGTGATTTATGTAGGATTTATTATTACCAGGCGCCTATAATTACAGGACTAAAATTGCTAATTTAGCCCAAAGAATAGAGCTGGTGAAAATCTCAGTTAAATTTTTATTTAGACATGCTAATATGATTTATTTTAGCAAATCATTAGGACATAAAATAAATACTACTAATGATTTCACACCCTTGTTCTTTCACTTTCAAATACTAAATGTAAGTAACACGGCAATAACGTTACTGTGGAACAGGGCGCACCGTTAACAGAATACACGCTACGCTTGATTGGTTCAGACATAGAGCACTACATCAGGAAGATGTTGTACAAAGGAGAAATTCAGTACAACATGGATGCAAGAGTCTTGAATTTCAGCATGGGAAAACCACGCGTCGGATTCAGTTTTGATGGCCAACTTCCTGATACTCCAAATAGCGTGTAAGAAAAAAAAAATATATATCGAGTGACAATTAATAATTATTATTATCTCATAAAAATGGATTTTTATTTTAAATATTGTATCTACTCGACAGAAGCGTTTGCAAAAACCTCTGCTTTTGGAATGCTTTTACAAGAAGAAGTAATTTATTGCAGCAAAGGCTAAACCAACTTATCTTTTTAAATTACAAATTGCCCCTTAAGATTTGAAGTTATCTTACAAATACCTGTCATACGGGTGCACTTCTATAAGACAAAAACAAATGATGGGCATAGATATATAGGAAATCTCACCATGCCCCTCACCCGTGCATTTATGTCCATCCATTTACTAATATTTGTAATCAACTTTTGATCTAATGACTGACTGTGATTAATTGAAGAATGGTGCCTTCACAGTACCGTAAAAGTTCCCATATATATATATAGAGAGAGAGAGAGAGAGAAGTTCTGTGCCCCACTTTACTATACCCGTGCAATTTTGACCGTTAGATCATTTCAGTGGAATGATCTAATGACTTAAAATGCACGGGTATGGTAATGTGGGGGCACTGTAGAATAAAGCCTAATAATCGAAAAAATATAAAAATAAACAAAAGTAAAGCCGACATTTGCAAACACGCACGAATAAATTTATTTAATGTTTAGAAACACTGTATAAAGGCTAAATCCAAGCCCATTGTCTACTACCCAAACACGATAGTACACAACATACAGGAAATTCAACAAGTCCAAGAAATTGTAAAAATACAAAGTACAACATTAATTCTCACTAACAATAGAGGCCCAAAACAAGATCAACTCAATTCTCCAAACGCCAGGGGAAAAAAATACAAGAAAAAAAACCCTCAATTAACGCCAGATGTATATTAGTTGCCCTGTTTGTTTTGCGGAGGCCGTTCAGGCTCCACGTTAAGGCAAATGCTGTCATGCCACGGCTTAAACGACCCTTCTCGCGTTAAGTTCTGATAAGATAGAGTTGCAGCCAAGTCTTATTTTAGACGATACATATATTGTTATAATAACGTGCAACAAAAGGATAGTAAAAAAGATGACACATGTTAAAAATTACCAAATATTGGTTTGGAAAAAAGGTTATTCAAATTTCAATTATAGTATGATCACCTGAAATCGAATGCATCCTCATTTATCTTTTTTTTTTTTTCCAATTAAGATTGAACTTAAAACTTTAGAACGTCATCAATATATCTAAAATTAAACATTTATATGTTGCCATCATGTGAAAACTAGAATACCTTCAGTGAACGAACGAAGAATGCATACAAAATAAATAAATTAACCAACCTGGAGCCAAAAGAAAAAGCCACGTAAGATGGCCAAGCGTTTTCTCGGGTTCCATCGGTTCTTCTTGAGTTTCTTAACAAGGTCTACATGCATGAAGGATACGTAAGATAACAATATTCGATAAAAGGTTTTAAGTTTCGAACTACATAAATTACAATATATATAATACTTGCTATCTACCGAGGCAAAAATACTTTTAAAAACAAATCGCGTCTTTAGGTGTTTTGTAGTTGGGTTGTGAAATTAGGTGATTTCGCAACCCCAGAGTGCGATTTCTAAATTTTCATTTTTTCTTTAATGGTTTCGCACATTGAGTGTGCGAAATCTAATTTTTATTAAAAAATATATATATTATGATTTCACACCTTGAGTGTGCGAAATCTAATTCTTAATGGATCATGAACAGACACAGCAATAACAATGTAGCTACAAAATAGGAATTACCATTTAAAAAAAAAAAAAATAGGAATCGCATTCTTATAATGCGAAACCACAATAAAATTTTTTTTTTTAATAAGAATTAGATTTCGCACACTCAAGGTGCGAAAATCATAATATATATATATTTTTTAATAAGAATTAGATTTCGCACCCTCAAGGTGCGAAACCATTAAAAAAAATGAAAATTCACAAATCGCACCCTGGGTTGCGAAATCACCTAGATTTATAATTAATCCTGCAAACTAATGGCTATTAATAAAATCAGGATTTCTGCAAAAATAGTTGATTTTCCAGAATATGACACAATTATTTAGCAAGAAATGTGGATTCAAGCCTAACTAGAATAAAAATAAAAAGATCTCAATATATTAACATGCGAAATTTATCAAAAACACAAGATCTTCAACTAACCTTGATGATAACCCGGATAGCATCGTCCAAGGAATTCTGCTAGAAGAGCTTTATACTCACTTTTGTCATACGGCTTCGAAATAACCTCCAAAACCTGTCTCCTAAACTCAATATATTCCTTACTTAACTTGTAGTTGTTAATGTCAATCTGCATATTTAACACCGTGAAAAAAAAAAGTTAAGTCATAATATCACAAAAAATACATACAAAATCGAAAAAAAGTCGACGTACGATTTTCAATCTCTTTGAAGGCACAAACGGCCCGTTGAAGCGTTCATCTCCATCTAGAATCACCACGTCAGAATCGTCGTCACTACTCTCTTCGTCTTCTTCCGAACTATCCTCGCCGATCTTACCACGCACGGACGACTCACCGTGCCTGAAATTCTTAAGACCGCGAGGTGCACGTCCCTCGATTTCATACCTCGGTCTCTTCAAAAGGAAGTTCCTCAGTCTCTCCATCTCCTCTTCAATGTCCTCGCCCCTCGGTCTCTTCCCAGCGACCTTCCTATACTCATGAGCCGCGAGTTTCTCAAGTAGCATCTCAGTCTCGTTGCTCGATTCATTGCCGCTCGGTTCTTTGTAAATGACTCTCCTCGATTGGTGAGACGAGCGTCTGTCGATCTTAGCCTCCGTATTTTTGTCCTTAGGTTTCTTAATAAACACATTCCTAACTTCGCGAGACGGACGTTTTTGGGTCTCCATGTTCTCATCATCGTCCTCATCGCTAGATTTTTCCAGAACGGCTTTCCTGGATTGACGAGTCGGGCATTTCTTGATCCTTACGTCCTCGTTCTCAATCTCATCGCTGGAATATTCTTTGTAAACGATTTTCCTCGATCGCCGAGATGTGTTTTTCTCGATCTCAGCCTCCGGTTTCTTAATCTTAGGTTTCTTCATAACCACATCCCTAACTTCGCGAGAGGAATCGTCCTCATCGCTCAAATTTTCCAGAACGGCTTTCCCCAATCGACGAGCCGGGCTTTTCTTGATCCATTCGTCCTCGTTCTCATCCTCATCGCTCGAATAGTCTTTGTAAATGACTTTCCTCGATCGACGAGACGAAAATTTCTCGACCTCAGCCTCCGCTTTCTTGTTCTTAGGTTTATTCATAACCACATTCCCAACTGCGCGAGATGGGAATTTCTCAATCTCCGCGTTCTCACCATCGTCCTCATCGCTCGATTTTCTCAGAACGGCTTTCCTCGATTGACGATCCGGGCATTTCTTGATCCCTACGTCCTCGTTCTCATCCTCATCGCTCGAATAGTCTTTGTAAACGACTTTCCTCGATCGACGAGACGAAATTTTCTCGACCTCAGCCTCCGCTTTCTTGTTCTTGGGTTTATTCATAACCACATCCCTAGCATCGCGAGATGACCGTTGCTTGATCTCCTCTCTCTCATCTTGATCGTTCGGTTCTTCCAAAACAGCTCTCCTCGATCGAGGTGCCGGGCATTTCTCGATCCATACATCCTCATCCTCATCGCTCGAATAATCTTTGTAAAAGACTTTCCTCGATCGAGTCGAGCGTTTTTTTATCTCAGCCTCTGCTTTCTCGTTCGTAAGTTTCTTCATATCAATGTTCCTAACTTCGCGGGATGACCGTTTCTCGGTCTCCTCTCTCTCATCCCCGTTGCTCAATTTTTCCAAAACTGCATTCCGACGAGCCGGGCATTTCTCAGCCCCTACGTCCTCATCCTTGTCGCTTGAATATTCTTTGAAGGCAACTTTCCTCGATCGACGAGACAAGCGCTTCTTGATATCAGCTTCCACATTCTCGTTATTAGGTTTCTTCATAACAGGGTTCCCAACTTCGGGGGAAGGGCGTTTCGCAATGTCCTCCCTCTCATCCTCGTTGCTCGAATATTCTTTGTAAACGACTTTCTTTGATCGACGAGCTGGACGATTCTCCATCTCCGCGTTCTTATCTTCGTCGTTCGATCGATGAGCTGAGCGATTTTTAATATCTGCATTCACTTTCTTGTCATTCCTCGATTTTTCAACATTCAATCTCTTATCTGGATTAGGCACATGATTCGGAAGCTCAACATTTGGTTTCACAAATGCGGTCGATTGCCTCTTAGGTTCCGGATCGCTATCTTTATTCGAACCAATACCTTCTTCATTCTTAATAGTAGCCGCATTCTTACGAATAGCCTCGTTTTTTTGTTTATACTCTTCCATAAGTTTCAAGAAAATCTGGTATCCAGAATCGTACTCCTTCTTGGAGTTATTGTCTTTTTGCTTTATAAGCGGCGGCTCGGATCTTTCTTCCAGCGCCTTTCCGTTTTGCTTCTCACGCGGCTCCAATCTTTCTTTAGATGCCATCCTGGAATTTCCTATCAATGTTTCCCCACCATTTTCACGAACGGCATTGTATCTGTTGGGTAGCTTCAATCTTTCTTTCAGCGCCTCACCGCCATTTTCACCAACATAATCATCGTGCTCAATCAAAAGGCCTTTGCCTTTTCGCTTCTTCTCCATCTCTAATGCCTTGACGGCATTTTCACGAGCATCTTTGTCGTCTCGCTTATGCGGCTCGAATATTGTTTTCTCAGAATCTTCACGAACATCTTCATGCTCAGTCAAATGGTCTTTGCTGTTTTGCTTCTTATATCCCTTCCCGACAACGTCACGAACATTAACGTCAACGTAATGAATCAAAAGGCCTTTCCCTTTCCGCTTCTTCGACATCTCGAACCCTTCTTTCAATGCCGGAATGGCATCTTCACGGACATCGTCGTCATCATAGTCCTCGCCGATCAAAACGTCTTTGCCGTTTTGCTTCTTATTACACGGCTCGCGTCTTTCCCTGAATGCCTTCACGGTAACATCGTCGCCGTGCTTGGTCGAACGGTCTTTGCCAGCTTTTTCACAAACACCACCGTGCTCGCGGAAATATTGGTCTTGCCTCTGCTCGGTTCTTTTGAACCTGAATACCGGTGACAAAGGCTCGTTGAGTTTGTCAATTTGTATTGGTTTTTGCGGCACGGTGAATCGGTTCTCCTTCATGAAAAGACACCCCAATAGGATCTTGTAACTTTCGTCCATCTTCTCGTCTTCATCAAACAGTCTTTTGTACGCGTGGAGCTCCTTCTCGAATAGTGTGTTCCCCGCTCCACAACGCTCCAGCTCGCGATGAGTGTCTTTGGGCAATGTACCCTTTTGCCACTCCTTTCGGGCCATTCCGTCTCCAGTAGAAAAACAATCCCCTGAAACATGATAATAATTAAATCTAATCTTGGAAAGTATCATAGAACAGCAGCAACAACAACAAAAAAAATAAATCTGAAAAATAATCATTTTAATAATGCAAATATACATGTAGCCTGATTAAGAATCATAAGATTCGCATTCCAACAGATACGATATGCGACACGTGTCGGATCCTCCGGAAAGTATTCGGACACTCCACTTTGATCATTTTATGTACTAAGCAACAATGCAAATGAAACCAACTTTAATATATTTAAGTTTTAATTATTTTGTTCTAATCATATCAAACATAAATGTCATATTAATTAAGAAGTGCAATATTATATATGATGATATGTATTTAATTAAATCTAAGTTTGTCGGGATCGCCAATATACGGAAAGATCTCTTGGATACGGAGAATCTTATGCGACGTAAGCGCGTAATTTTCATATTTATATTACCTAAAACCTCGACGACTATCGGGTAATATAAGCCCACCAAACCCTATGTCATCTATAGATTCATTAATACTTCCCAAGAAACAAAGTACTTGCACATTTTTACTACTATTATTATACACATTTGCTTTTTTTTTTTTTACTACAAATTAATCAAGTCTCGTCTGACATCGGAGGGCTTTGTTGAGAAAACTCTCAAAAACCCTTCTAACTGTTGTTTTGCAGAAAATTATATTATTACCACTAGAAATGCTTGTGCTTTTTCTCACACACACATATATATACGGTTTTAGAAGGGAGTTTTTCTTACAGATCTGACATATAAACACACGATCTGTGAGCAAAATTCCCTTCTAAAACCGAATGTATGAAAAAAAAGTTTAAAAAAAAAAACCCTGACCAAATAACGGAAAAAAGGAAATGGGCAAAACGATAAGCACATTTTTTGATAAGCACATTTTTTGTATGTGCACGTGCGCTTATACATTCCAGTCCAAATCGGAAAAATGGTATATATAAATAAAGAAATAAAATTACAGAGAAAAAAAAGAAGCTTATGATAAGAATTATTGAATAAGTTGCATAAATCGAAACCAGAAAATGAAAACATGAAAGGTACAAAAGATCGAGAGGAGGACGATGATAATGTGATTTACCTATAAAAAAGCAGAAAAAGATACGCAGCAGCAGCTCCTGAAAAAGCGGCAGCCAACCCAAGAAAAAAACCTGTATATCTATCTGTGTGTGTGTGGGTTTCTGTAGCGTGAAAAAGACTGGTGGACCCTTTTATAGAAATTTGTCAGGCGCCGCTGTTTTCGGGTCGGGTACAGTCAACTCGGTTGGAAATGATTAGTACAAGGTTTCTCTTACACATGTGTACTTTAAAAATAATATTTTTATTTTTATTCATATTTTAAAGTGGGCTAGTATGAAATGTTTTTTCCAAATATGCTATTGGAATTTCAACTTCCCATTTAATCCAAAAATTATATAAGAGTACTAAATTACCCTTTATATCTATTTTATTTTATTTTTCGAAAATTCAGAACTACCCATGTAAAATTCAAAACTACTCATGTACATTCAGAAATACTCGTTTAAATTCAGAACTACTCGTATAAATTCAAAACTACTCGTGTAAATTGACAAACTACTCGTGTAAATTCAGAACTACTCGTGTAATTCAGAACTACTCCTGTAAATTTCTGAACTATTCTTCAAAAATTCAAAATACTCGTGTAAATTTTGGAAAATTATACACTACTTCGCATAGTTTTTGAGAAATTACATACTATTTCGCATAATTTATTGATAAATTAGGTACTACTTTGTATAAATTGTGTACTACTTTACAAAATTTTTGAAAATGACAAACCACCTTGCATGAATTGCATACTA
This sequence comes from Phtheirospermum japonicum, assembly GCA_014905375.1. NCBI lineage: Eukaryota > Viridiplantae > Streptophyta > Magnoliopsida > Lamiales > Orobanchaceae > Phtheirospermum > Phtheirospermum japonicum. Next base: position 413,868 of record BMAC01000698.1, on the reverse strand, counting down.
CTTCACAAAATTTTTGAAATATTATAAACTACTTTCCACGATTTTTGAAAAATTACATACTAGTGCCTATATTAGGTCCCTAATTTTTGAAAATTACAAACTACTTTCCGCCATTTATTCTTCACCTGCTCCAATCACTAACAGTAGCAGTACAAATATGTTTCTCAAACAAGATAACAAGAATTCATTCAAAATCGCTAAGCCCATTCGAAAACCTATTTCCCTTCTCAATCCCACCATCGCCACTTCTTCGCCTGCAATCCATGTTATCGACCCGAACCCGCACAATCCGGGTCAAGGCCCACACCAATCTCAGCAGCCGCCAACATTATTCGTAAGAAGGCCAGTTTGTAAAAATGCAAGAAATTCACAAATAGATTTAAAAAATGCAAGAAATTCAAATACACATAGCCGAAACAAAAACCTGATCATATCATACCCAACCAGCAACAGAACATAATTAACACACTCTCAAAATAAGAAACCCATGAATCAAAACCAGAGAGATTATAAATTAATACATTTCTCAATCYTACAACTCTAACTATAATGCAAACAAACATCCACCACGTAAATAAATTATCCAAAGCAACACCACAATTCATCAACCAAATCAAAATTACACAACATTAATTCAAAATCCCCAAAATCACTAAAACGTTTTTCCCCAAATTTATAACTTAAACATCCAAAAAAAATAATAAAAAGTTACACCGAAAATTGATCATCCTCTGTTCTCAAATACTCCCCGATATCCGCGTGACGATGCACCACAATCCCATTCGGGTCCGTGCTCTTCACTGCGTTCCCAAACCCTAGCGGCGTGTCGGACATGGAAAAAACCACTACGGCGTCGTTCACCTGAAATGTTCTCCGTAATCCTGCCGACACCGCCTTTCAACACGCTATTGCCGTACAGGAAGCTCATGTCTGCTGTCAGCTTGACTGGTGTGGGCAGAATTGTTTTTTTTTCGACTGAGGCATATTTGGAGGGTTTTGGAAAAAGGAGAAAAGAAAAAGGTGGCTATTTAATTGTAGGACAGATTTGTCAATTTCATATATAAATAAGATTATATGGGATGTATATGTCTTATATGGGAATAAAAATAGGATTATATAGGAATTGGATTTTATGTTATAGAATTATATGGAAATTTTCCCTAAAGAAAATGACTACAGTGCTTTCAACGAATCATGTTCCCACCCCTACATTTACATCCATCAATTTTTAATATTTATAGTATAAAATCGATCCAATACTTGTGATTAGATGAAGAATGATTACATCCATCAATTTTTAATATTTATAGTATAAAATCGATCCAATACTTGTGATTAGATGAAGAATGGTTACTTCACGCAATGTAAAACTTCCCATAAATAAAATCTACGAGAATTAATCAAATGAAAAATGTAATTGAGCGACCCCTGAATTTGGAAACACACATAATCTAAGAAAACTATTTTGCCTATTAGGTTCATATGAAACTCTTTTTCCACTTAAATGAATAACTTAGTCTTACCTTTTTGCCCGAATCCATTCGAGCACGAGTTTTCCAGGAAAAATAAATGAAATTGTTGAAAAAGTAGAAAAAGGATTAAATATAGTGATTGATTGTTAATCGTCGTAGTAAATAGGCGATAAAATAGAATTTCCTTTTTCGTCTTTACAAAAAAAATACATATTTACTTTCATGGGCGAACGACGTTTCTCTTCACTCATACGGGATTTTACACACAGAATTTTTTTTTGAAATTGTAAGTTCCCGACATGGACTTCATAAAAGTGGGAACTCGTTCCAATATTTTTTTCCCTCCACATTGGGAACTCACTGGTTAAAACTCAAAAACTCACAAAAAATCAATTTTCATTACCTATTAACTTAATTTAAGGCTATGCACATTATTAAACAAACATAACAACTACTTCAAATAAACAAATCTCGCGACATTAAAAGTTGTTCCTCCATATCGAGCATTAGTTAAAACTCATAAATTCACACAAAACAGATTTTCACCATTTGTCTCAATTTGAGGCTACAACATATATATCAATAAACAAGAATAACAACTATTTCGAATAAACAAATTACAAAGAAATTTTGGTTTTGGAAATATCAGGAGCCAAATCAATCTACAACCCTTATAAACAAGAATATTTCAAAGCAAACACTCATATATTAAATTTTCATATGAGTCTTCTGTCATGTGACGGAGCCCAAACCCAATAAATTTGCCTAATTCGACCCAATTTGATGGATCAAATACGGGTCTGAATAGGTATAGAGCTCCGTCACATGATAAATGATCCATGTGTCCGTCACACATAAGACTTGCTCTTTCTTAATATTGTTTCATTTATTTTTTCAAAACTAATAAATTTGAACTCACGCACTCATTGATTCTTCATCAGGGATCACTGTTATCATGTTTTGTACATGTATAATCTATTTATTAATTATTAATATTAAATAATTTTGTATTTGATTTTTAAATTAAATTCATTAATATTCTTAGTTACATACTTACAAGAATTCAAAATGTGTCACATTATAAACCCGTGTCTAATGTCTATTTTATCAATTATTATTATTATTATTAAATCATTTTATATAATAATTTTTAAAATAAATTCGTTAATAATTATTAGTTACATACCTTGAGATATTCAAAAGATTTCATACTCTCAACTCGTGTCTACTCAATGTTTATTAATAATTAGTATATAATTTAATATTTTTAAGTTTAGATTGAATACATTACCAATATTTAGTTACATACTTAGATTATTGTAAATAACTCATATTTTTACATATACAGAATATTTGAAACTCCTAAAATAAATTTATTTTAAATTCTATTATCAATAAAACTTATTTAATTATTTTCATAATAAAGTTTTTTTATTGTAATTAAAATTATTTCATATGTAGTTTGTATTTTAATTAAAATAACTAATTTAGATCTTATATACTAATTATATATGACTTACTTATATTTTTATATTAGGAGAATTAAAGAAAAAATTGAATAAGTAATAATATAATAAAAAAATTATATTAGGTAAGGTACAATAAAAAGAAAAGTATTAAATTGGGTAAATATTAGGCTCGAATAACACATAAGCAAACGAAACATCAAAAAATTTTAATTTTTTATTTATCAAACAAAGCATACGAAATATGAACATATATTAGGAGGATTTTGCATTAATATATATGGAGTGATATATATATTAGTGATGGGCCTATTGTAATAATCATGATGTAATGATATGAATAATTTTTAGAATCATATAATTTAAGTTAGGTGTGATTATATTTAAACAAATTTCTATATTTGATAATATAGATGTGATTTTTTTAAATTCTTTTTACATATCTGGATACATCAATCATATTTCAGATGTTTGAATATTGCAATCCGATTGTTTTTTTTTTTTCGCTTGAAATCTAAACCAAGCATATCGTTGCAACGGTATATGATTAATCTTCCGGGTGTACCACAGGATTTATAAGATGGATAACTAAACTTTCAAAAAAATTTGAAAACATATTTAAATTAAATATATTTATACGTATATGTGTTGAAAAGTGTTTGAGATTTATTATTATTATTATTATTATTATTATTATTATTATTATTATTATTATTATTCCCGAATAAAATGTCGAAAGATTTTAAAGTTAGTTTTCCCTAAAAAAAACTTAAAAACAAAACAACAAAAAACTTGTAAGTAATTGTGTTTTGTTGGGAGATGAATGCTTGAGTTGAGAATATAATTTAAGTTTAAGATTATAAAATATTTATATTATTGTTAATTTAATATTTAAAAAAAATTGTGTTCTACTTTTATCTAGAAATATAGGATAATTAAGATGGACTCGTTTGTACTAAGTCAATCCAAGCCGTTTTCGCAAGTACCGATATCCGTGAACCGGTTTACAATTGGAATTCCTTAAATGGACCGATTCCATCTGTTTGAGTTT
>BMAC01000698.1:359851-408251 GCA_014905375.1 Phtheirospermum japonicum | reverse complement strand
TATTAGGATCATGTGAGAACTAAATTCCTTGGTGGGAACTTAGAAATCGATATATTACATTATATGTGATGCTAATTTAAATAATACAAAATGCTATTTATATTTTCACATTCCTGTTTTTATGATCCCTTTATTTTTACTATTATCTTATTAGCATGTACATGATTAATAAATAGCATCACATCCTATGTAGACGTGCTCACCGGTTCGGGCGAACCGGACGAACCGCCGGTTTGAACCGGCGGTCCAACGGTTGCGGAAACCGTTGACCACGGTTCAAACCGGAACCGGAACCGCAACCGCCGTTAAGGCGGGCCGGTTCCGGTTTCTCCATTTTATATATATATATATATATATATATATATATATATATATATATATAATGTGTGTGTGATAAATATGAAGTGTGATGAATTTATAACAAAATTTCAATACAACATTATTTATTAAACATAACATACATATTCATTACAAAATGAAAACTAAATGCATAATACATTGTACATCTACGTGTATGATATACATTTTTTTGAATCAATATACTATGGACCTGCATGCACCTTGCAGGGTGCACTCGATAATTCAATTTATCATCACATATAACTGATACATATCATCTCAAATAATTGAAGTTCTAAATCTAAAATTTAAAACCCTAAACTGAGAAAAATAAACCTAAAACAAAAGACAAAATCTTAAAAATGGAAAATTAAACCCTTTAAATTGAATATTAAACTCTAAACCCTAAATTTTTATCATATATCATCACATATAACTAACACATATCATCACATATAATTGGTAAAATGATAAAAAAATTTCGGGATTCTAAAATAGAAAACTAAATAAAAAAAAAACAAAAATTAAACCCTAAAATAAAAAAAATAAACCTTAAACTCTAAAATTTTGTGACATATCATAATAAAGAATTGTGAATTCTCCTTATCTTCCAGAATCTAACCCACATATTTATTTCCAAATTTTCACTCGTAGTCATAATACAAAAATCTGGATTTAGGATCATGAAAATCTCAATTAATTAAATAGTAATAATAATTGAAATGCAAAAATCTCCAAATTTTCACTCATAGTCATAATACAAAAATCTAGATTTGGGATCATGAAAATCCCAATTAAATAAATAGTAATAATAATTGAAAATACAAAAATCTATTAGAATCATGAGAATCTCAATTAGATAAATAGTAATAATAATTGAAAAAATTGCTGTATATTATTATTTTTTCTAAATAAGAAATTGATCTTATGTTTGGATTATTGGATTATGTATTTAAATATCGAATTTAGATTTTGAGTATTGAATACTCATTGTTTTATATCGAATTTAAATTGATGAGTACTCCTGTGTTAAATTTTGAATTTTCTACCATTCAATACTCAGAATCTTGAATATCAACATTTAGAATCTTATTAAATCCTAACATTTGACCTTGATTTGTAATCCACACAGACACCTTAGACCTGATTATATGAAAATAAATTATCCAATCAAAATAATGAACAAAATAAAAAATAAATATATCACCGTCATCAATATACTATTTAAAGATTTTTTTGGTTGGACCTGAAGCTTCCACTAATTCAAGCATCAGATCCCGTCAAAACCAAGTGACCAATCACTAGCAACCTGCTATATGGTCTAAGGTGAAAATATATCTCCACAAGATATAATGCATTTAATTTAATGACAATTGCTAAATAATATATAGAAAAAAATATTTTATCAAATATTATAATTAATTATATAAAATATTAAATAATTCAACCACTATATAATTATAAGATTACTTCTATTAAAAATAATATCAATAATCAACACTATTATCACTCCATTCCACCCCGTCGGCTACCCGTCAGCCCACCTGCCGTCACTGGAGATTTTTCCAATGACAACCGATGAAAAGTTTTCCGGCAAGAATTATTTATTTCTCCAAAAAAAGTTTTTGGTGCTTTTTTTTTCCCAACAAACATAAAGTAATAAACCTCACTATAAAATAAAAAATTCTTAATAAGAAATATACTTACTTTTTTTATACATAAAGTATAAAATTTTAACTATAAAGTAGGAACTTTTTTTACTTTTTTGAATATAAATTAAGAATGTCTTTTTTTAGGAAATAAATTAAGAAATTTAACTATAAAATAATAAATTTTTTTACTTCTCGAAAATTTTCAAAAATCCCTCGAAAATGTCAAAAAATAAAAAAAGAAATCAAAATAAATCGAAAAGAATTATAAAAAAATGGGGTTTATTTCCGGGTCGCCGAGGCGCACCCCTCCCCGCCCCGGTCGTAATTTCTCGAGTTTTGTTTCTATTTTTTACTATTTTTTCGGATTTTTTTTTAGAATTCCATTATAAGCAAAATCGATCTTTAATAATTTAAGAGGCTAAAATAAAATTTATTTATTTATATACAAAATTATGCTATTCTGTTTTTTATTTTTTTGTCAATTTGTGATTTTCACATGACTTATAATAATAATTTAACCCTATAGCTGTTAGACTATAGTTGCAATAATATTGTACCGAAAATGAAGGCATACAAACTTACGTTGAGGTGATTGGTGGAGAAGCAGTTTTGAGGAGAGAGAAGAGTCCAAACTTGTACGGACGGTGAGGAGAATCATATAAAATTACCATACCTCTTTGTTAAATAACAAAATAGTAAAAAATAGAAACAAAACCCAAAAAATTATGATCGGGATGGGGAGGGGTGCGCCTAAGCGTCAAAGAAATAAATCTTATTTTTTATTATTTTTTCTATTTTTTACGATTTTAATTATTTTTAATTTTTTTAAAAAATTAATTAAATTTCCGAGGGAATACAATTTCCCTCGGAATAATTCCGAGGGAATCCGTAATCCCTCGGAATGATTACGAGGGAAATTGTATTCCCTCGGAAATTTAATTAATTTTTTAAAAAAATTAATAAATAAAATCGAGGGACACAAATATCCCTCGGTTTTTCGAGGGACTTCTTCCCTCGGAAAATCATCCGTCGGTCATCCCTCGATTTGTCGTTCGGTAATTATGGCGGGAATATTTGGCGCCCTGTTTTCCGAGGGATTTTTCGAGGGAAATCCTTTCCCTCGGAAAAAATCGAGGGATTTTTATTTCCCTCGATTTTCCCTCGAAAATTTCCGATGGAATTCAGTTCCCTCGAAAAATCCCTCGAAAATTTTCTGTTTTTTTGTAGTGTCTTATGTTCTAAATTAAATTTTATCTCCATAGTATGAAACATTGGTTAGCACTTATTTTTGGATGCATGAAATATATTTAAGTTAGTTTATTTTATTTTATTTTTGTTATATATTTCTATCTATGTAATTGAAATCACCTAAAAGTAACAATTTTTTTTCTTTTTCCTTGTGAACAATCTTTTTTCTCCCCATTTTCTTGCTCTTTTGACTCCCCGCATCAATTCGAAATGGTGCCCAAAACCAAGAAGTTCAAGTAAGAAAAAAAAGAGGATGTTCTATAATCATATTTCGATTTCTAATCAACTAAATTTACATCAATTTGAAAGGATGCCCAAAACCAGAAACTCAAGCAAGAAAAGAAAACGAAGTTCTATAATCAGATTCCAACAAAGCAAGTCGTGTGCCCCGAGTAAGAACAAGAAATTGAAGTGGAGAGCTCCGGGTTGGGGTGTGGTGAATATAGGCTGGGAGATGTTGGTAGCTCGTGGCTCGACAAGAGTGATGGGATTCAAACGACTCAAGATTCGGTTGTCGGATCGTACTATGCGTTTTGCAATTTGAATTTGATTCAAACTTATTTAATGTTCAAATATAATTTTAAGTTATTTTATCGAGTTAATTTTCAAATTAATTTTTTTTCATATTATACAAATTCATCTCGGGTCATTTTTATTAGATTGATTTTCGTGTTTTTGGGTTAGCATTGTAAATTCTACCTTGACCCCAAATTTTTATTGAATTGATTTTCTATTGTTTTATCTTTCAAACAGGCTATTGAGGTTTTAGTGAGTTTTATTGTGAGAAGAAGTGGTCTTTCAAATCATGCCTCTTTCAAGTATTAATGTTGATGTTGATACATTTTTCATTGACTAGAATGGGTTTCTTCATGCTTGTGTGTGTGATGAGGACCACAATTTCTATGTTGACTCTTTCGATGATTGTGTTAAACTCATAATGAAACTTTTGTTAGAATTCTTATATTGTTGCCTTTAGGCTATGAGTTATCTTTGATTATCTAATTCATGTTTCTGATGATGGATTTAGGTGAGAGGTTGATTTTATAATAAATTCATTTTTGTATATGATTTGTACTCCTCTGGTAGTTCTTCTTTCAGGTGAAGATATTGATTTCTCAATTGGAACTTAATTATCAATTTTCTTTTAGTATGTTTTTGCTCATTTGCCGACTACTTACGATAGATCACTCACTAATCTTGATTTTCTTCATCTGTGTTAAATCATCTATCACATTTTAATTCATTCTTGAGCCACTATTTACATCTCCTAAATTTGAGTTCATGATCTAATTGTCTTATTTGTAAGCTAGAGGGTAATCTTATAGATTTTCATGATTGTATGTTTTTTGTTACTATTTTTGTGTGAGTCTTGAATTCTGTTGCAATTAGAAATGTACAGTTCAGGATTTGAGGACTGTGAAATTTTATTTTATAATTTTTTTTGGGAAAATGAAGGTGCAAATCTGAGAACTGTAAAACTGAGGATTTTGATTGATATGAGAATTTTTGAAAGGGAATGAAAATGGACAAATAAAAATATCTTCTGAATATATTTGAGTACCCTTTTATCTTGATCACTATCATTCTAGGAAAATAAACCTATTTTATCATTTTGTGTAGAGAAAAGTAATAAGCAAATTATGTTTATATGTAGTTTATTTCTCAGATAAATTATTTTATGTGTACTTGTATGTTTATGTTTTATTTGTAGTTTATTTATCTTTTCCACTGATCAATCGATTAACATGTGTTATTTCTATTATTGGGATCTACTGCTTGGGGGTGTTTAGTTTTTTAGCAGCAAGATTGATAGTTACAACAATGAGTTTATCGTTGTACAAACATTTTCAAGCAAACTTTGTATAATTCCCTATTGGTTCACTTTTACTTATCGGATATTGTAGGTTGTTGTCAGACTCATATATATATATTATGCATCCTTCTCTTTTCTTGCTACAATATTTATTGGATTTTAATTCTAATAATTTTTGAAAATTTATAATCTTGTTCTTATTGAGAATATATATTTTATGCCATTAGTGTTTATCATGTCTTATCTATTTTTTTTTTTTTTGGTATATTTTTCTTTCATAGTTTGTGTACTATGTGCTCATCATGTTTGGCGTATGTTTATTTTCTGTTTCATTGGTTTATTTCTCATTTATCAATGTTTATCATATGATTATCAAGTTTGCTATATATTTATCTATTGTCTCGCAAGTTTATTTCTTGTTTATTATTTGCTTATAATATGCTCATCGTGTTTGTGATATGTTTATCTACTTGTATGAAAAAATAATAGTAACTCCTTCGATGGCAAAGTACCTTTGCGAATATAAAACACCACTAACAAACATAAAATTGCATGTATTTTATAATGTGTTTATTACGTGCTGATCATGTCTACCATGTATTTATTTATATTTGTGAATTCATCACTACTAAAATAAAATTTATTATCCTTATTTAAAAAAATTGTTTTTATTTTCAAAAGCTCACTCATTTCTATTGATATCAGGAGTAAAATAGTAAATATAACAAAACTTTACATTGCTGCACCTATTAAATTGAGAAATCCCCTCCCACCAATAACATCTATTGTAAATTGGCATGAAATCCCTTGTTCAATCGGGCCTTACTATATTCAGGATGCTTTTATATATATATATAACTTTTTTATATTTTTTATAACAACATAAACACACTCAACTTAACTTACAAGTAATTTATAATAACCCGCGTCAGCAACTATTAAACGCAACAATTAGAGAATAAAACTATTTTCACGGTATATAAATTTCAATAAACCAGAATAAACTATAATAATTTTTAATTATAACACCCAACATCCAAATAAAAGCTATTTGCCTAAAAAACAAAACAAAACAAATTAGGACGAATAATCTCCAAAAAAAAAAAGGGAAAATAATTTACAACGATAGATAACCGATAGCATAAATTGCACATCGCACGTTGCAATAAACCAAACAAGACATTTATGATCAATTATTGAACGTATTCTCTACTTCATGATTAAATTATACCTTACCTTAGAGAGTAGTTAAAGGGTTTACTTCTATAAGTTTGAGCATTTCCACAAAAACATATTTAATGCTTGTAAGCCTAACCTGAAATGCTTTCCAGCAACACATGTAATTTGTTAAAACTTTAATGCTATTACTCCAACTTTCAAGATTAACAAAAAGAAACATACTATTTTACTATTAAAAGTCAAGGAGAAGTCAACATTCATCAAATGCATAAATTCACATGACCAATAAAATAGATATGATAGATTGTGAAACTTGAATAAGTATTTCCTAAGATCATGAACTTCGGAAATAAATGAATGATCAACGGATGTAGCTTACAGTTTTCTTCTTTTTAAAAATATTTCCATCTCTTCTGTTAATGTCCATAAATATGCTTCTCATAATTAACAAATTGGAGTGATATGTAGGAGGATTTATTTACATTTAATTTAAGGGAATATATTTTTCTTTTAGTTTTGGTTAGTGTACAAGATATGAAAGAGATTAAGGTACATAGTTGAATCACATAAATTGGAATTCTGATATAATGTTTAGGTATTAATGTTATTTATTAATTATAGTGGTGCAATTAGAATCACTATGACAAATCATGTATCACGTCATTTTCTCTCTATATAATTTAGGAAAAATGATAGATGCTTGATTTGTACATATTTGTGTGTGATTTTTGTATATTTTTGTGTCTTGTCTTATGTGCTTTAGTTGGGTTTTAGTTGTATTTTATTCCATTTTTTCTTATTTTGCGTTTTCGTAGCGTTTGTTGTCTTTTTAATATTTTTCGTATTTCTTTTTTAATTTTTGTAGATTTTTATGTTATTTTGCTTTTATTTGTTTTAGGGTAGTTGATCAAATCTAAGAGCGTTCCCGAGTATCACAACTGGCTCGATTTGACTAAAACACGGCTCGAACCCGCGAAGCACAACCACCGATCGATGCGCCATCGAAGCCCAATTGACGCATCGTCGACGCCTAGTCGACGTGCCATCGATACGCCATCGATTGGGCTATTTTTCAACACCGGTGGTCAGGCCATTTTGGGCAATATAACTATTTTTCCCACACTCTCACCCTTATACATATAATCTTTCTTTTTAGAAATAAAAGCTTTTGAACCCCTTAGGGTTTGACAGCCCAAGATTGTTCTTATTTTCTCTTCAATTATTTTCACTTTGTTCATTCAATTTTCAATTTTTTAGTTTTTAATAGGATATAGATTCTTGAGCGTTGCTCAGATTTTGAACGTAGCTTAGTCTCAACTCGTGTATTTCCTTGTTTGAACGATGAGACTCTCCATTTTTTTTATTAGTATGCTTTCATTTCCTTCTTTTATTATTCTAATTTCTTTTTTGCTTTGATTATGAATTTTCTTGTTGTTTGTGATGATCTTGATTCATAGTTGTGTTTCTTGCAATTCTCATGATTTTATGTTATATAATTGATAGAAATTCATATAGTAAAAATTGTTGTTCTTCAAAGCTCATTCTCCGTTGTTGTTTACTTATTTTCTTTCAAACTTTTTATCTTTAATCATGTTCATGCTTGTTTCGAGTGTGTGTTATTGGATTTCTTGATAATTGTTGATTAGAATTCACGGGTCTAGTACTTATATGAGTTTAGAGCCATCAATTGACATCGTTGAGCGTTAAATTTACAAGTTAAAATGACAACCCCAACTCGTAGATTAAATTATCAATCAAATGTCAATTGATCGTGGAGACGATTCTAGAGCCTTAAACTCCCGTTTTATTAATCTTTTCAAAGTTGTCGATTTTGTTTCTCGTCATTTAAAGGACCATCTTCGATATTACAACTTTACAAACCAAAATTTGATCATGTGTTTAACGTAGCTTTTCCTTGTTTTCTCATTTGTGAATCAAGCACGAAAATTGCTTCCAATTAGTCTTTCTCAAGAGATCCGACTCGAGTCAAGTTTTCCACTTATAATTGCTCCGTTATTTTGCGGACAAACTTTTCTAATAAAAATGTAAGTGTAAAATATTCGATTCAATGCGTGATTTTTGTGTGCTGATTACATTTTTACTATTGTAGTAAAAAAAAAATCTCATAACAGCTTAACTCACCCCAAGGACATCCTAATTTTACTGATTATTGAAAAACTAGACTTTCAAGTATCCAATGTTAATATACCACGAGAATGCACATATAATTTGTTACACAAAAAATTGTACAAATAAACTTGAAATCAACCATGAAGTCGAATAAATTGAAATGCAATTAAAGGTTAAAGATGCATAACCACCAAATAAGTGTGTAGATAATTTGTACGACTAACGCATGAATAAACCAAAAGTTTTGCGCTATGCAAAATTCTCCTAAAATAAATCAACATATTCACTATCACATGCTTGAACAACTCGATTCTTACATTTTTTGATAAATGCCTGAGAATTCATCTTCACTCACATATCAATCTTTTAATTTAATCGTTTCTTGTACTCCGAATATGAAATTACTCCGCATACGAAACTACAAATACACCACTCTCTAGAAAAAAAAAATGTAGATGATAAATTTGAAACAAAAAATAATGAATAATTAAAATAAAATCACTGAACAAATGTAAATAAAATACAAATTTACTTGACATATAATTGAATACAAAATAATTCTATACATCAAAAAATATTTGTAATTATAATCCTAACATCTCAACCACATAGGTATATACATGATTATTCATATTACTTAGACTATGCATGTATAAGTAAATTAATTAGATTGTGCATAAACTCAATAATTAAGTGTCCTGAGTACGTCGTCTCAATAGTAACAAATATTAAAGGATATTTTTGATTGGAAAAGATGACACATTTTTCAATTAAACTAAATCCTAAAAGTACGTGTCAAAATTAAGATGAGAACATATATCACTGTAAAAAGTGCAACCAAAAATGGGAAACAAATTAAGATAATTGCAAGCTAGTTTTTTAAATATTAAGAAAAAAAGAAAAAAGACATGAATCAACAAGCATATTGTCAAATATAAAAATAAACTATACGAAAATTTTTTGCATTAATATCACAAATGTGAGATAAAAAAGTGAAATAACTTATAATTATTAGAAGAGGCAAATAGGTAAAATTACAATAAGTAAACGATTGGATTTATGTGCCTTCCTATCTTTCCTCCGAGTATCAATTTTGATCTGAGTCTACGAATTCTTCAATCTCTAGTTGCTTAGAAATTGTAAGATGTGTTGAATGAGAGGATCTTGATGATTTTTGATGTGTGGTGTTTGGGAAAAAGAATATCCACACCACACACACCCTTGCATAGGTTTACTTCAGATTCTTGTGTTTTTGACTGCTCCTCACGATTCGGGTTAGCAAAATGTGGTGGTGGAGAGTTTTGGGGAGGTCCTGGCTCCACTGCAATGCATCGACCGTCTTTCCAAGGTTTAAATGCTCCTTGTTGCGACACATTCTGATCAACAAGTACAAGGTCAATTGCTAGGAATGACTAATTAATATAGCTTAAAATAATTTACGTTTTACAAAGGGAAAAAAAAAGGAAAGAGTAGTTAATAAACAATAAATAAATAATATTATACAAGAATGTATAATATATATAACTAGAAGAAATTGCTTCGGTGGATCCAGTTGATTAAGTCGTTGTGTCCGTCGATACCCACGTGCTTGGAGTTAAGAAGGCACGTGCGAGAAAGAGGAATAGCTTCAAATAAAATATATATGCATGTGCATAGTGAAAAACCGTGAAACACAAAACAAAACATATTCACTAACCTGAAGCCAAAATAAAAACCCGCGAAAGATGTTCAAGAGTTTCCCTCTTTTGTATCGGTATTTTCTCAGTTTGCTCTCAAGATCTGCATTTGATAAATGATATGTTAATAATTAGAACAACCAAATGAATCGACTTACAAATACTTCTTATCAAAACCCACATAATCTTAAACTAACTAACTAACCTGGATAGTAATAATAATATGATCCATCTCGGACGTAATCCCGAAGCCTTTTCAACTCATCTTTGTCAAAAGGCTTTTTAAGAACATCCACGAGTCTTTTTCTGAACACATCGGCTGCACTACTCGTACTACCAAAATGATGGCAGTCCACAATATCATCCCCCATCTTTACAAAAATAAAAAATTAAAAAAAATTTATCGAATATTACACCGCAACATTAAAGGGAACAAAGTGACTAAATCTTTTATTTCTTATTAAAGAAACAACTTACGCTTTTATGATAGGTATTTGAAGGCACGGAGGAGCTTAAGTTTTGATGAAACGCATCACCGTCTAGGATCTCCACGTCGGCATCACAATGCGCTCGTTTCCTACTTGATTGAGCTTTAACTTTACGAACAAGACGATCCTTCACAGCACATTCCCTTAAATCAGTCTTCTGACGTAAAAGACCATTGTCTCCCTGCACCTTCTTTTTTTTACTCGGTCGACCGTGATCGACATGTTTTCTATAATCGCCGTTTGCCCGATTATTTCCCAGACCATTTTTTCGAACCAAAGTCTCATAATTGACCCAAAACGTGGGCTTTGTATCCTCATCATCTCCATCGACCATATCCTTCCACTTTACTTTTCCATGTCTACGTGACTTGTTTTTCGAAACTGGTCGATCTTGATCAACACCCAAATTCAAATTTTGTGTTGGGCAACTAATTACTCGATCTTGATCGACACCCATATTCCGATTTTGTGTCGGGCGACTAATTACTTGATCTTGATCGACAACCACATTCCGATTTTGTGTCGGGAGATTAACTGCTCGATCTTCATCTACACACACATTCCGATTTTGTGTCAGACGATTAAATATTCGATCTTGATCGACACCCACATCCCGATTTTGTGTGGGACGATTAAATATTCGATCTTGATCGATACCCGAATTCCAATTTTGGGTCGGGTGACTAATTACTCGATCTTGATTGACACCCACATTCCAAATTTGTGTGGGACGATTAAATATTCGATCTTGATCAGCACCCACATTCCGATTTTGTGTCGGACAGTTAATTCTTCGATCGAGTTCTTGATATAAACGCTCGTTCTCGTCACGATCGTCTCTAGCAACATTCTTTACCTTGTCTTTCTCGCCTCTTCGAGCTCGACCAACATGATGATTATCTAATCGTTCATCACAATGTTTAGTCTTTCGACGACGCTCTTCATGTCCCGATTCAACTTTCGAACCACTCTTAGCTTCGTATTTGACGTAAACAGGTTCGCCGTTTTCATTCTCTCCCTCGACTGCATAAGACTTAGCATGTTCTTTGAGCCCGCCCAAGAAAAGCCCGTACTGAGGGTCGATGTCGATGATAGTGACGTTATCCCTTTTTCTTTTGGGATGTGCATACATTTCGTTGGCCTTGGCCAAAACAAGCTGCAGCATACACTCGTAGTCTCTCTCTCTAGCTTTCTTCACTTGACTAGCTAACTGTTTGTGTTTTGTCTTTAATCTTATTACGTCATTCAAAGCGTCACTTTTATCAAAACAATGCTCCATCTAAGTATCTGGAACAATATTTCTGAGAAATTAATCTGCTGACTTCCTAAGTGTGCCTGCTTCTAGCTTCTAGCTTTTTGAAACAGAGTTTTATTTACCAGCTACACATTCAGCAATCTGGAAAATTGAAAGAAAATAGAATGTCCTGCATTAAAAATGGAATAAAATGTATTCTAACTGCACATTTTCAATGAATGCGCAAAATCTTCTGAAATTTTTTAAAACATTGGCGCAAATTTTGCACCTTATTAGGCACAAAAGCTGCGCTAGAAGTGAAAACACACAGAGTGACAATTAATGCAGTTTAACAATTAGTTTTTACATATCAATCTGCTAACTTTCTAAATACATCTGCTTCTAGCTTATGTGCTTCAGAAACTTTTAATTGCTAGCTACACATTCAGCATTCTGAAATTGAAACAAAGAAACATATCCTGCAGTGTACAAATAAAATATAAGAAATATAGCATTTAAAAATGTAATATTCATTTGTTTTTTTAAGTATTCTAATTACATAATTTCAAGAAATGCGCAACATGTGGCGCAAGAATTGCACTTTTGACGGTGCAAAAGCTGAAAATCGACGGTAAAAGCAAGAGCAGGAAATGAAACATATATTTCAACCCTTACCTTCCTTTTGAAGATCATAATTCCAGTTTCGATTCGAATTTCAGGCGAATTGCTTGGAAACGACGACGTTTGTAACAGGAAACGTCGATTTCTGATGGGGGAGATGGAAAAGGAAGAATCCTGCTCAAGAAAATGGTTTTGGGGTTTCTGAGGATTTGTCTTTTTTACCTTTTAAACAGTGCAAAACTTTTTTTTACCTTTAAACAAATAAAACATCTTTTTTTTTTTTTACCAATTTTATAATATAAACACACTAAAATATCTCATCTCAAAATATTAAACTACTCGACCTAAATAAAACTGTTCGCCCCCAATATTTTAAATTATTCGTTCTAAACTTTTATTTTCTTTAATTCTTTATATTCTTATTTTTAATACTTATGGAAATATCATTAATTTTCTACTTTCCGATTGGAAGTTTTATAATATATATTTTGTTAGATCTTAAATTTTAAATCTAAAGTTAACAACAACAACAACAACAACAATAATACATCTTAAATTCTATTAATAAACTTGAAAAACTATTAATTAATTTTAAAAAAATCTAATTTTAATTCAAAACAATTTTGTTGTAATCAAATTTAGTTTTATTCCTTTTAATTTTGACATGAGTTTTTTTTAATCATAGAACAATATGTGTATTATATTGGTATGATTTATTAATATTGGTAGATTTTGGTACACTTTTGTAATTTTAATCAGAAATCTTTTAATTTTGGTAAAAGAATATTACTATTTTTTGTATGAATTATTTCTAGAAGTTGCTTAATAACATGTTGAAAAATAATAATGATACAAATTTACAATATTTAAATTCTCATTATAACTGAAAATGCTTTCAATGAAGTCATTTTAAAGGTTGAGTAAAATACAAAATATTATAATAAATAAGAATGCATGAATATTATCACTATAAATAACTACCGCCCTCATTCGATTCCAAAACATAAAATACTATTCTTTTTTTGATCGAATAGCTAAATTCTTTCTACAACCGTAAATATTGATAATTTGCATAATGGCTCCATGATTTAGCTTGGCATTAATTCATCTAAAATATTTTTTAAATATGTTGATATCATATCTGTAAAGGCACTGGGTGACATGGGCAGGTCGCCTCAAGAAATGAAGGTAATGTTTGATTTAGTTGATTTTTTGAAATTGTAATTTATATATATTATTGCGAAATAATTTTTAAGTGTATTTTGACTAAATATGAATTTGTGTGAACAGAAGAGAAAACGACAAGCCAATTTTTTTTCTTTTCTATATTTTGTTCTTTTTTATAATTAAATTTTCATTGGCTATCTATATATGTGCTTATCTCAAATTTTTAGAAAATCAGAGGATTAAAACATTTAAGGTGCCTTTTGTAATATTTATTTCATTTTTTTTATTATAATAGATATACCATTTTCTTGATTCTCGATTGTTTTTTCTCAGGAATTTAGTTGCACTATATTGTGACGATCATATTGTTTCATTTCATCTTCAGAAAGAGATGAAAAACCTGCTTTAATATTTAGTGTAAATGACTAGAATTAAATAATGTATATGTATGTTATGCACAATATGAGTTCGTTAAGTTCTTTGCAATAAAATTTTACAATTTGTTCAAATTGTACTTTTACATGACTTTGGGTTAAAGGTTGAATACTTAGAATCATTATCTTGCACATTTTATATATTTGAATTAATAGTACATAATTGCTATGGTCTCACATCTTATTTTATTTTATTGCAGTCCAGAGAATAGCGTGTGAATATTTTGTACAACTAAATATTTTATAATTTGTAAACTACATTTCAATGACTAGTAATCTTTTTATGAACCATGTTCAACGTTTTTACAATAGTATTCTATATTTAAAAAATAATTAGATGGTTTAAATATATATTGCTTAACTCTAAATATATAATTACTTATTTGGTTTTTCTAAATAACTGAAAATAATAATATTCAATTTTGTAAGATTACACGTTAAAATAACTACCTATGCAACCAACATATCAAATTTCAGAGAAGACAATTTTCACTTATTGTTTTGTTTCACAACGAGTATAAACAATAGTCAATGTTAAACTCTCTTCAACGTTGTCTTGTACAACCATAGTCAGTTTTATGTCACAATTTATTGAGTGAATAACTATTGAAAGTTTTTGTTGCGACGAAACGATTCATTGTGAATAAGACAGTTAATGTAGTTCACAAAAAAGTATTTCATAATTTAAAGTGAACACCGTCATTTTCTATTTGGCATTTTATATTTTGAAATAATTTATTTTTATAAATTTTATATTTCTAAGAATAATATGCCAATTTGCTGTGTCATCAAACCCGTGCCGGACAAACAATGTACCTCCAGTTCTTTATCATTTCTTCATTTTGTAAAGTCTTCAGCAAAAATAAATATTGAAAAATAAATGAAAAAGGAAACAATATATATACAAGCAAACATGAGACACCTGACTATGACGGTAAGAGTTCAAACTTCATCTTCATTTGCAAAGATTTATAACAACTAACAACAAAACTAAAAATCATGATTATATACCTATTTTGTGGTGATTAGGGCTTAAGATGTGAATTTGGCCTTTTTATTTTTTTTACAACCTTATACCGGTGTGTCTTGGACGGTGGTAGTTCGATGGTCACAATTAATGTCAGTCAGTGATCGGGCTTGAGGTGATGATAGCATGAGCGATAATTGAAAGATGAGATAAAATAGAGATAAGCCGTTTAAATTTTTTCATCGAATCAGATTTTAATAAATCGCAATATTCAAAGCATGTCACAAATATCTTAAAGGAAAATTGGTTCAAATATTTAATACAAACTGCACCAGCACATGAAGAATTTTAAGTTTGGTGCATAAATTGCACTATTTTAAGTACAAAACTGCACTAAATAAAATCCATAAAAAACTGCACTAAATAGAATCCATAAATATAAAATCGATTTGCCCCAAATAACCATAATCAAAACATTTCGCAAATGTCATTTGCAGTTTCACATTACACACATTGTGATTGGTTCGAACTTTAAATCCACAATAATTTTCGTTCGTAAAATATTCAGACATTTCTTGAGTTTATAGTAACAGAATTCACATTAATCAATCACACTACATTACTCGAACAAAATTCTTAAAATCGCAAGCAACATAAATGATATTGCACAATATTTAATTCAATTATAAAACTACTTCAAACATGCATTATTAAGAAATTTTGGTTTAGTCTTAAATTTAAGAGGGATTACTGTAAAAATGCTGGGGCTCTTTTGAAATATTTGTAATTTATTGTGAAAAATATCAGACGAAATTTTAAGAATTTGTTGGCTCTTTTTGTAATTACTTAGACTTAGGAGGGCCTTGTAATTATCCATTTATTCAAACATCAATAACCTCAAATCGTCGTGTCCAAATTCAAGAAACATATAAATAGCAAAATAGACCCTTCAAATTAGGGTGATGACAACTAATACCACTATATATACTCCGTGGTAAATTTACCCACTAATTTATAAGAAAATAGCAATTTAACTTCAATATCGTCGGGAAAAAAAAGAAAAAAAGTTCGTTGGATTCTTTCAATTTCCTGCGAAAAATATTGACTAAGTCAATGCTGATGTGGTAAAAAAATAATAAATAATTATTAATAAAAATTAGAAATTATTTTTTTAGAATCTAACATTATATAAAATATAAGATTTAAAAATGATGAAAAATATATTTTAAAATTTGAGATATTTTTGAATATGCTGAAAAAAATATTATCTAAAACAAGACTTAAAAATTTTTTTTAATCCATTTTTTAAGAAATATGTAAAAATAAGGTAATTATAAAATAAAATAAAATAAAATACAGAAAATTGTATTATAAAATTTTTAAAATTATATAAAATAGGAAATGAAATATTTAAAATTTAAAATCAAAACAAAATATGAGGAATTATCTATAAAAATTTGAAAATATTTGTATATTTTATAATGTTTTTAATATTTTTAAATAATTTCAGGTACTATAACATAATTTTCTATATTTATCTTAAAATATTTACTTTTCATATGTAAAATAATTTCTTCTATAAATCATTTTATAGATTTCCATAATTATGTATTTTAATATAATATTTTACGTATTAAAAAAAATTGAATCTTAATGAATATTTTTTCATATATAGTATTGATTTTATACATTTTGTGTAAATACTTCAAATAATTCCAAATAATATGGAATTTTTTTATTTTATTTTTAAATAATTTTTTTAATATTTAAAATAATTTTGGATTTTAAATAATTTTGCTATAAATAAATATCTTAATAGTACTCTTTTTTAGCAATTTAAAATAATCTCAAATTTTATAATATATTTTATCATCTTTTTCTTTAATTTTATAATTAAATAGTTTTTTAAAATGATTTTAAAATTTTAAAATTGTAATATATTTTTTAATTTTTGTTATTATTTTTTTACACATTAGCATTCACTCGGTCAAAATTGGTACTAGTCAAAAAAAATTTAAATCCACACTGCATTCAAGTTATTGGGGCTATCTTTCAGTTTTGCCCATATAAATATATTTCAATTTCTTTCATAGTCTTCCTGCAGAAAATAGTTAGAAGATGAAGATGACATGGAAGAAGAACACGAGCGACAGTAAAAGCAAGACCCTGAAACGACCCATTAATCCTAACCTTCCTTTTGATGATCTCAATTCAAGTTTCGATACGAAGGAAGAACGTGAGTCCACTGGAAACGACGCCGTTGGAAACAAGAACACCTCACATTTTCCCGATGAGGAAGATGGGAAAAGGAAGAATCTTGCTCAAGATTTTGAAGCTCAAGGAAATAAACTTGCCGAGGTGATTTAATGTTCTTTGTGCTTTTTGTATCATGTAGTATATGATAGAAACTTTACGATGTTAGTTTTATCAAATTGAGTCAATTAACACGTCGGATCCAGAAAGAATTGATATTTGAGTTTATTTTCTGTTTTTAATTTTAATTTGTGCAAATTATTGACTACAAAATGTTTTAATTTTCTGTTAATTTTAGGTAGCTTACATTTCCCAGAGAATTTGGGGAATTAGGGTTACAATAATTTTGTGAATGAATGGGGGAGTTGGATATTGTTGCACTATGCCTTGTTTGGCTGGAAAAAAAAATCAGTAACCGCGTTAAAGTGGAAATGGAAAAGATTTAATTGAGTCTCATAATATGATCTGTCAACCATAGACTCATGGTTGTGTAGAGTTGTTTGTTCTCGAATAATTGAAAAGTTCCTGACTGGATCCCAATTGTTCATTTTTTTATTAATTATTATTTATTTTTTGTTTCTGAAGGAGGGTAAATATCGGGAAGCACTTGGGAAGTGGGAGACTGCAATTACAATGATGCCCGAACGAGCCGTTTTGCATGAACAAAAGGCTCAGATTTTACTTGAACTCGGAGATGCTTGGAGTGCTTTGAAAGCTGCAACTCGTGAGCGTTCCTCTTTTATTTATTTTATTATTTATTATCGTCGTGTAATAAACCCTTTTCGTGTTTATACGTTTTAACTTGTGTTGTGCCCATAGGAGCTACGGAATTGGAACCAAGATGGGCTGAGGTATAAATTTTTTGCTATGTATATGGCTCAGCATTTGGATTTAGTGGAAATGGAAAATTCTTATCAATTTAATATAATTTATTGTGGGTTTGCATAATTAATCCTGATCTTTTACTTATTTTTCTTCTGTATAGGCATGGATCACTCTTGGCAGGGCCCAGTTAAACTTTGGAGAACCCGATTGCGCAGTTGAAAGTTTTGACAAAGCGTTGGCTATTAAGGTAATAATAGCGTTATTTGTAATTTTTACTATAAAGTTGATATATTAGATACAAAATTGTGTCTTGCATGGTTTTTATATGCCCAGGTTTATTTGAACCTTTTTTCGGGTAACTACAAAATACACCCTTGAGGTTTGACCAATAAGAGGGCTCGGTAACAAACCACCTCTTCCAACGCGCTCTCCATTCGTTCCGCTCGCAACAATCCAATAAAATTACAAAAATACCTCTAGTTTTTGTTCTTACATTTACCCCTTCATAAGCAAAAACTTCTCAAAACCCCTTTCACATTTATAAAAATGTTACAGTTGGCCCCATTAATTTTAAAGCTGGATCAAACCTCAGGATGTTTTTTGTAATTTTAAAAGATACCCTTTTTTTTTAATAAATTACGTCCAACCTCAAAGAGTTCTTGTTGTAATTATCGTTTTTTTTTTTTATTTAATCCTCTTATGAAATATTGTTGTGCGCAGCCGGATTGTGAGGCGAAAGTTGATAGGCAGACCGCGTCACATCTATTGAAGAGGAGAAAACAGCTTCATTCGATAGGTTTGAGCTTTACAGAAAGCCGTTTTCTCGTAGGCGATCAGCCCTTAAGAAGCTCTTGAAGATTTCTGGTTTCCCAGGAGAACTACAAGCCAAGGGTACTATCGTCTTTTTGCTGTGTACATGTGAATGTGTTTGGGGGATTTGGCTGTAATTGACTCCTAGATGGACCATGTAATGTCTTATGAGTTTATTTTATACCCCAGTATATGGATTCATTTTCGTGTCAAAGTCTATACTAGATTACCTTTAATCATGTTATAAGTTGTTTGAGAATCTTACAAGTTCTTAAAAGAAAAATGTTTGATAAATTTTATTTGCGTAGGACTAACTCCAACAAACTGTCCATCAAACTCCCTAAATTAATTCTCTCTATTATTTCAGACTCTCTATCCCATTTTGCTTTATCAGAATTCCTACTCACTATCTCCAACAGCCTCCCTATAATGGTTCCTCGACTATTTTAGGGAGGCAAATGCATTAATATAGCTCCAACAGACTCCTTACTAACTCCAACATACTGTCTATCAAACTTCCTAAATTAATTCTCTCTATTATTTCAGACTCCCTATCTCAATGTCTATCAAACTCTCTAAATCTCACCCTCTAAATTAATTATCTCTATTATTTTAGACTCCCTATCTCATTTAAAAGTAAAAAGAAAATAACAGGAGCCAAAGTTGCTCCCCACTTGTAGGGAGCTCAAGTAATAAAATACGGAGCTCCCTATTTTAGGGAGGCTTTGTAAGGAGTCTGTTGGAGCTATTTTAATGCATTTGCCTCCCTATAATAGTTAAGGAGCCATTATATGGAAGCTGTTGGAGATAGTGATCCTAAAAATTCAATATGCAGACCACCATTTAAAAAAAAAAAAACTTAATTACAAAATTGCAATTACTACCATCTTAAAAGCCTCAACAACTAATATTTAAAAAACAATTTAACATCTCTTATAATCTCAAAAAACATATCACAAGAGGTAGGAACTTATAAAACCTTTGAAACAAACTTTAACCAAACACCCTCTTAAAACACTTCTAACTCTAACTCACACACACAGCTATTATACGGTATACATGGGGGAAAAAACATTCTGTAGTGTATACTACACACAATGCAGAGATATTTTATAATCGCTTCTCGGCAGTTAAAAGCCTCCAGTTCGAATGAGGACCCTCTCCAGAGTCGAACATAAAAGTTACCCATCCAATCGCATTTGCGATTTCTTGAAGTTGATCCATGACGGGAGTGATGTCACGTATGTAAACTCGTCCGCCCGGTCTTAGGATCCGGTCCATCTCCAGCATGATGTTTGTAATATTACATCTGCGTGAATGTAATATATAATATTCATAATGTTCATTTTCAGTCTTTCATAATCTGGCACTGCTAGCTAAAGGGTAAGAACGTAAATTTCGTACCTTTTCTGTTCGACAGAGAAAAGGCCGGCAGCGTTCAACCAATCATAAGTTCTCGGGTATGTGTCGAAGGGCTCGCACCTGTGAGATGTTCATATAAAAAATGTTGTCTATAATGAAATATTCATGCGTAATAGTTTCACAAGAAAACGAGAAGTGATTTTGCATATATTAAACTAAAAGCAATTGGATGCCAATTCTTTTTAAAAAACCTGTGATCAGAGAGAATATTGATGATTTATTATTTATTTGAAAGAAAAATGAGATTTTTTGAGTGTGTTAGTGGATATGAGATGTAAATGTAATGACTGAACTTGGTTTAATATAAAATTAGTAAAATAATGATTGGATATGATCGGTAGTTAAAACGAGTTAGAAGTAATTGGTCGGAAAAAAAGTGAAATTGAGTTAACAGTATAATTTTAATTTTTTAAGGAATCTAAGAACAAAGTAATAATAATAATAAAGCAAGACACAAAATTCTCAAAACTTCCTTAGATTTCTAATTCTTCTCCTAGTTTGACTTTTACAAACAAATAAGCACTTTTTTACCACTATTTTTAGCTTTAGCAATAAGAAATTATTAGCAGAAGCAAAATTACAATAAAAAAAGGAGGTTATGGCTCATACCAATCATGCATTACGCCTATAAGTCCGCGATCGTATATCACAGGCAACGTATTCGGACCACTAACCGGTACAACATTCATAACCCAACAATCAACCTGGAAATCAACTAAAGCTGCTGCAAACCTGCCACAGGCGAAAAACGCGAGAATCAATTAAGCACTTATTTAAAAATAGATTCTCAAACTTTAGTAAAAGCTTGAAAAACAAAAACAATAGTAATATTTCGAAAATGATGATAATATGACAATTTACCCTCCATATCCAGCTTTCATGTCCATCACGTTGCGTATGTTCATCGTGTTGATGCGGAAAGCAGAAATGTAACCATTTACCATATCGTTCAAATACTTCGAATCTGCTTTGTATAAATCCCTCCTGGATTTATAAGCATCCATTGGTATTGTAAAAAGCCTGTCCGGTGGGTTATGCAATCGGGCGGGCCAGTTACTAACGTTAGCTCCATATCCGTTCTCGGGTAAACGTGTTATGCATGCCTCCGTATTCACATGCCTACAGAACAAGAAACCGTTTTTATTTTTTATTTCAATTTTTAAGTGCTTTATTTACCCCCAAAAAAAGGCATAATAAATACCATATATCGTCCGGGTTGTCTTTAGTGTCACATAGTGAAGGTTTTGCATCACGATCACGGCTGAGATAGCAACTATTGTTTATAGGCTTCTGCCAAATAGTAATATACCCTTCTTTATTTACTAAATCCCAACAAAGCTTGCGGGTGAGATCCTCCATTTCTGTGAAATGATTAAGTCGAGAAATTGCATAATTAAAACGAGAACTGAAAATAAAAGGTAAATAAATAAATACTAAGATTGACTACCTTTCCATTGTTCTTCTAGCTTGTCGTCATTTTTATCGACAGGTCGTGTTTGCCATACAAAGTATCCTCCAGCTCGAAGTATCCTATTTGACTCGAGAAGCAAAATCCCATCTTTACCAAAGCAAAACACAAAATGGAACAAATATTGAAATTTAAAATAATGGAAAGGTAATTAAAAGTAGCAAAAGAAAGAAAGGGCTAATTAAATGAAAAAAAAAGACTAGAGAAAAATCACAAAGATTTTCAATAGTGTTTTTAGAAAATAAAAAAATAAAAGTGACTGTAAACTTTATGAGAGAAATAACTATTACTTTGTTAATGTTTTCATTGTCAATTGGATCAAAATCTAATAGCCGAGGACCGATGTTTAAATTTCTAATATTGCTTTAGGTTTGACTTTCACACATAAATAAATAGTTTTGACTGTTATATATAGTTGCAAACACTATAAATTTCTGATTCACTGCTAATTTTCGATTCAACTACAATAAACCATTTGAGTACGAAAAAAAAAAGAGGCATACCATCAAGAGTCCAATTAATTCTACACGTAGCACAGTG
Organism: Phtheirospermum japonicum; assembly: GCA_014905375.1. Classification (NCBI taxonomy): domain Eukaryota; kingdom Viridiplantae; phylum Streptophyta; class Magnoliopsida; order Lamiales; family Orobanchaceae; genus Phtheirospermum; species Phtheirospermum japonicum. Next base: position 385,985 of record BMAC01000698.1, on the reverse strand, counting down.
GATCAAGTCGAAGGCTTGGCTTGGATAAGGCAAACGAAACGCCCCAAACGCAGCAACCATAGCTGGTACGCCTCGCTCGAGAGCAATTTGAATTTGATTATTATAAACATTTTTCAAATCTATAGACAGAGTCGTCACATTTCGCTTCATCAAGTAAGCACCGAAACTAGAAACCCCAGAGCCGATATCCAAAGCAACTCGTGTACGTCGGCCAAATTCGATTTCAGGAACCATCTATATTCAATTTCAGATAATTAGAATAAAAAATCTAGAGTTTTTTTTCCCCTCGAAAAATCAAGATGATGAAGCAAAACCTTGGATATTTGATCTAAGTATTGATCCGGGCCGTGGATAAACGGAGGTTCACGTCCGGATAATATGACTTTATCGTCTTTTCTTGATATCCATTTTTGGCCTTCGTTATCTTTGACCAAGTGTGTATGAGGTACATTGTCGAACCAAACCTGCAATTACATTTTAGCTAATTATCTGAGAACCTTGACAAATCAATTTTTTTACATTTCAAAAATATATATTTTGACCAAAAATCGTTGTTCGTTTATCATAATTATAATAATAATTAAAAAAATCAAACCAAAGCAGAGTATGAGTATCATCCTACTACAAACTTGTTAAGTTGCTTTGAATATGTTTTCCAATTAATTTAAATTTCAAGAACCACGTATGCTCCTTAATTTACCCACTTTCTACATCTAAAAAAAAAAAAAACTATATCTCACCATTTAATAATAATAATAATAATAATAATAATAATAATAATAATAATAATAATTTGTACCTCATCTCGGCTTTTCGGCCATGGAATGTGAAGCGTGTACCCTTTAGGCCAAGGCAACAAACAATCCAACTCAGTACCATTCCCAGGACAATGCCGCTCATACTTTTCGCCCTTGCCCGATGAATTAAACCTCGAAATTGCAACCCCATTGTCCAAACAAGGTATATAATCGCCCAAACTCTCATCACAAACTCTGAATTTCTCAAATTTAATTACTTTTCCAATTTCACCATCACTTTTTCCGTTCACACTACTACTGTTGAAATCCACCACCACGCTCTCAATCAGCCCTTCGTCAAATTCGCCAACTATAAAGTCATCAGTCATGATCCCCAACTCATTTATGATTCCGGTTCGCTCCAGCGCCGCCGGATGCGGTGGCGACAGCGACGGCGGCTGCAACGACGGAGGTGAAAAAGGGGTGGATTTGCGGGTGGAGTTGAAGAAAGAAAGGTGGTGGTTTTGGGTTGTATTTGGGTAGAGAGAGAAATGTTTGAAGAGAAAGAAAAGGGTGAAAGAGAGGATTGAGAAAGCTACGATCTTTATGAATGTTGGTGATGATGATGAGCTTGAAATCAAGGCTTTCATGGTGTGTGTGTTTTGTGATTTTTGCAAAAGATTTGAGTTTGGGTTTAAGATACTTTGCTGAAACTTGTTTACATATCACCGAATTCAATCAATATATATATAAATAAATATATAAAATAAAGTTTTAAAAGCCAAAAGAGACGATTCCTAATTTCCTATGCTTACAGCTTTTTGTTTCTGTCACACATTGTGTGTGTGCGTGTCTGCGCTTTTTTGTGTAAAAGATTCATATTGGTTTTGAAATTTTGAGGATTTTTTTTTTCCTATTATGTGTTGCCAGCTTGACTTGATATATTTTGCCTTAAAAAGGAATTATTATGACATCCAAAGTTAATTCAGTAAGAGAATCTGATTTTTTGAATAATATCTTGAATTACATTTTTAGTGGAAAAAAAAATCGAAGATAAAATTAGAGAAATTTATGCAGCAAGATTTGAGTAACTTGATAAAATAACTTGCGACCAGTACAAGCAATAGCAATGGACTGGAGGAGTGTGGGCGGATGGACGTTTACAGTACGTTTATGTTGAATAATAATTAATTGCATTGGAAATGTCATAATGCAATAAATGAGAAGATTTATAATGCAATTAACGAGGAGATTTATTGGGAGTCCAAAAGGGCACATGGGAAGAAAATTAATTATGAGCCATATCAAATGTTAAAATAAAACGTTTTCTTTTCTATTGTAAGAATTATTCTTCCTTTTTCGTACTTAAAAAAACACAGATTTTATATCTATCAAGTGAATTTGTTTATTTTAAAGAATTTTGCTGGCATCAAAATTTAGAAAAAGGTAGTCCAAGAGGTGTCCCCAACATGTAGTTTCCATGAACTTTTAAATTTATGGAATTTGGTTGATTTTCATATACTCAATCAGATTATAATAAAATTTGTAAAATCTTATACTATGTAATTATGTGAATATTAATAAATCTCAGTAAAAAAAAATTGTACAAAGAGTTAAAACATGACCTCATTAAGAAAATACATAATATAATTTTATCTTTTTTTTTTTTTGAAGAATTCTGACAACTAATTTAAAATTATTGAAAAAGTCATTATTTGTAACTTATTAGTTTTAAATTTATAAATTCAGTATATAATTATTTTCTCTAATTTTATTCTTGTTACAATTCATACTCAATGAATAAAAAATATAATTTAGAAAAACAAACAACATATACCATTAAAAATATACATATTAACTTGTACTTATTAAAATAAAAGAATATTCCATAGGTTTATAAACTAAACTAAAATAAAGTTAATTTATAAGACCTCATTGTACTTTTATGTACGAATATGTTATGCGATTAGTGTAATAATTTTTATTTTATATTGTCCTAAAATATGATGGGTTTTTAAAAACATCGTGAGATGATAAAAAAAAAAAGAAGAAGAAGAATGAAAAAATGATGGTTTCTGCTTATTTGGGTCATAATAAATTCACATATCGCATACTAACATTTTTGCCCTCATAGATTGGATATAGTTTATTTTCAAAAATTAGAAGGAAAAAAAAAAAGAAAACAAAGTTAATGATTATTTTAAAACTAGATAGTGATAGAAAAAAAAGAGTTCTAATATCTTTTAATAACAAATTTTCATTATTTATTTGAGTAAAATAAATAAAAGGTGAATTTAACGTGAATCTGAGGGTAGGATATAAGAATTTAAAAGGAACTGTGAAAATGTTTTGTAACTATAAAATGCATATAATTATGTAAAACTTCATTATTTAATGAAATTTACAATAATTTATCAGAAAAATTGAGGATATTAAGATTTTATAAAATATATAGAATTCTAAATTGACGACATTAAAATATATTGAAATCCACGGAATTCTAAATTGAGCATATTTAAAATTGAATAATTCTAAACTACACCCAATTTCATACGAGAACATCCCCTAAAATAATGTTTTTAAAAACGAAACCAATATATAACTTCATATACTGGGCCTATATCTCAGTAAAAGTAATGGGCTGCAATGTTTGATCCAAGTTTAAGAAGCCCAAAGACAAACCTAGCTCATTCAGTCATACCATTGGCTTGTCTAGTGTCTATCTACCATATCTAATTCAATCAGGTGATATTGTGCATCTCTAATGATGTTCAACATTTTCTAGTTGAATGGTCATTTTTCATAACTTAATGTTCAGTATTTGGTTCGATTGTTTTGTTGGTGCTACTGCCATTGTTTTCTTATAATTTTGATACATCTTTTGAATTTTTATTTTTAAATTTAAAATTATATAGTTATCACAAATATTATATATAAATATATTTTAGACTAAATTATAAAATTCGTCCATTAACTTTTTGAATTTGACAAAAATGGTCCACTAAATAAATGGGTGGTAAATCTGGTACACCAATTAAATTTTGGGGGAATTGCCAAATACTCCCCCTAAAAAAATGTCTTTGTCAAATACCCCAACTAGTTTTAGAAAATGCCAAATACTCCAGACACAATTGTACAATTACCAATTTGGCCTTGCTTATATATATATATATAAAATTTAATAAAAGCAAACGGCCGGATGGAGGAAAACTATTTGGAACATTTCAGTAAACCCTGTTTGGTAAATCTCGAGTCTCCCAACACTCGATTCTCTCGCTTTCTCTGGCTCCGCCACCGCCACCATGAACCTCTCCTTATCCTCACCGGATGAGACGTGATGGGTCCTACACCCAAATCAAACGCTTGTTTCCTAACAATAAGCAGCAGAAGATGATTATTTGCTCTGCCGGTGCAAAGAGCTGCTCCCCGTTGGAAGACCCAGCGTCCAGTGTGTCGGGATTGAGACCGAGTTGGATTGGATCGCTGGGTCAAGTTTCGGCCCTTCTTGGATGTCAGTGGGGAGACGAAGGCAAAGGAAAGCTCGGGGGTATTCTCGCTAATTCTGAGCACTTCGATGTCGTGGCGCGTTTTCAGGTGTGTGTTCGAAAAACCTTTTTTTGTATCGGAGTTTGCTTGATTTCTGTAACTGCTCTGTTGAAAGAATTGGGGTTGGGCTGGTGGTTAATCGTCAATTTTACTGTTTAACTGTTGAAAGAATTGGGGCTGGGCTGGTGGTAAGCTATCTGTATCATATTTTAGACTTTTTTTTCAATTGAAGGCAAATGTATATGTGTGAGTACAATTTCTGATTTGAATTTTTACAGAAAACTCAAATGGGATATTGAAGAGAAAAAAAAACTACATTTGAGAGATTATAATTATTCTTTGTGTAATAATAAACAAAGGGTTCTCACTCAATGCAAAAGATTGAAACAATGTAAACCTATTAATCACTTTCTATATTTATGATGTATTGGTTTTGTGTTTGTGGAGTATGTGTGTTTGTGCTATGAAGTATTGGTTTTCTGTTTGTGGAGTATGTGTGTTTGTGCTATGAGGTATTGGTATTCTGTTTTGTGGAGTATGTGTGTTTGTGCTATGAAGTATTGGTTTTCTGTTTGTGGAGTATGTGTGTTTGTGCTATGAGGTATTGATTTTCTGTTTGTGGAGTATGTGTGTTTGTACTCTGAAGTATTTTTTTTGTGTGTGTGTTTTTTGTAGCGTGGTGAGAGACGTTTGTTGAGAGCCAAGTATTGTGCAACACTTCTATTGAGTGATGTCAATCACATGAAGAATCAGTTGGAGAAAGATGTACTCGATTTCTCCAYTTCCAGGAAGTAGAGGAGTTGGCCATGGGCAGAAAAACATGTCTTGGTTCTTGTGCGTTTTCTAGGAAGTAGAGGAGTAGGAAGTATTTGTGAAGTTTTTAGCCTTTGACATGTTAGGTCTCTGCACGTACAATTGTTGTAGTGTTTTGCAAGTTCTGAAATGTAAAATGTGGATGGTATTAGGTTGTGCATACCAATGTGTTGGTTCTTGTGCTGCGAGGTATCGATATTTGTAATACAATGTAGGGGTATTTCAAACCTAATGACATGTGTTGGTGTTTAACATGAATAGCTTAGCTCCTTTACTTCTTTCTTTCTCTCTTCTTTCTGCTCTAAATTTCTTTCTTAAGTGGTAGGTGACGTCGTAAGAAGTATTAGGTTTTTTTTACACTGCAAGAAACCAATACTTCCGGACACAATAACCAATACTTTTCTGTTCAAAAACTAATACACTAACCAAGATGTCAGTGTTTGTAATGCGATGTGCTAGTGGGCAGAAAAAAAAAATCTCGCCGAAAAATTTTCCGGCGGGCGGGCGGCGGCGGCAGGTGGTGGCAGCAGGTGGTGGACCATTTTATTATTATTATTATTATTATTATTAGTTATTTTAATAGTAAGGGTATTGTGGTATATTCATATTACAATTTTGGACTATTTGGCAAAAAGGAGGGACCATTTGACTTAAATCTACAAGTTGGATTATTTGACAAATTCATCTATACCTTAGGGAGTATTTGACAATTCCCCCTTAAAATTTTGTCGCACGTTTAATCCAATTTTGGGATTTTTGACCAAAAGACGGTAGGTCAAAATCTAAAGAGTTGAAAATTTAGTACACCAATTAAAATTTTGTCGCATATTTAGTTCGAAATTTGGGGTCACACACGTATCACGTGCAATTTTTGGCAAGAATTCCAATTACATGTGAAAATTGGATTAAATGTGCTACAAAAATTTAATTGGTGACTAAAATTAAAACTATGTATTCAGTGAACTATTTTTGCTAAATCCTAAAAGATAATGGATGAATTCTATATTTTAGTATTTTTTTTAATAAATTCATGTAATATACTGATGTTAAATAAGTATGTAATATTAAAAAAAAAAAGAGGTTCTATTGTAAAAATATTTTACGATGTAAGGTGATCTTTTTAGTTTTCAAAGTTACCACGTCTATTTTTCTCTAAAGAAAATTGGCAAAACCTCGAGGGCACAATTATCTCAATAATGTAATTTTAAGATAGAAAATACCATTTCATGAAAAAAAAAAAAAAAAAAAAAGAGCACATTAATTATTAATTTATTATATACTTTACAGTAGATAAATAAAATAAACTAAAAAAAAGAAAAAGAGAGAGAGAGAGACATGGTCCAAAGGAATCAGGCAAACATCATCATATCCTTAAACTCATCAAAATCAAGCAACCCATCGGAATTAGAATCGTACACTCCAATCATCATCTGACAATCTTGCCCACAACCCTCATCCCATAACCCTAACCTCGACAACGCAATTTGAAGCTCCTCACAAGAAATAAACCCATCACCATTCAAATCAAAAACCCTGAAAGCCTCACGAAGATCCCTCTCCAAGATTTCATCCTTTTTGTCTACATCATGTTTTTCTTGGCCAAACATATTGTTCAAAGTTTCATAAAAGAACACAAAATCAAAAGGGTCGAGAGCCCTTTTGCCTAACAAGAGCTCGAGCTCGTCTCGATTAGTACGAACTCCAATTCTTTCTACAAGCCACATAAGCTCATCTATGGTCACCAAGCCATCCCCATTTTTATCTAGCTTGTTGAAAATGTGATGCAATTGGAGTGTGTTTAGAGGAAACATTTTTTTTTTTTGGTTGTGTGCGCAAATAGAGAGGTAAAGGCAAATGAGATTTGGGTTTTTAATTTTTGTTTTTCGCTTATGATGATTCTTGGTACAATGTAAATATTTATAGTTGGAGAAGATATATTTTTTTTTAGTTCTCTACACAATTCAATTACAAATTTTGTAAGTTGTACTTACCCGTACGAATATTATGTATGTGAAAATGACTTTTGCTTTTGAGATTTGATGAAGAAGGTACCAAGAAGTTTCTTGGAAAGGGGGAGCAGAAAAAAAACCCAGAACAAAGGTGATTTCAGATTTCTGGTTGAGTTTCGTTTGTTTTGATCCAAAACAGAAGAAGGGGCTGATTATTTATTTATTTATTTATTTTAGTTTCAAATATTGATTTTTGTTGCCCATAAATTAATGATTTTAGTGGATTGTGTCATCTCATTGAAAGCATTATATCCACAAAAAACTGGTTTTTGTCAAATGAATATGTGCCTAGTTCTGTCTTTGTCAGAACTCTAATACAATGGATTAATTATTGGTTAACAAATTTTCAACAAACATTACTCTCTCACAGTGGGACGAACGTGATATCATGATTTTTTTCCCCTCCAAATATAACAATTTTAAATATAATTTTTTATTGCTTTTTATGTAATATATCTGATATTTTTAATAAAAATATTACCGTGAAATGATTTCACATAAATTTGAGGTGCCGTCAAATGACATATGGCTGACATGTAGACAATAAAGAAATGCAAATTCGTGAAGTGCTGAAATCTCATGATATCTTGATTAAAAAAAAGTAAAAAAGGAGAAAATAAGAGAAATCGTATGATATCAAAATGCTAATTACTTGATAAACTACGAAACTATCTAATAAACATATTCCGGTAACTTCTTTGAATGAACCAAATGTCAGATTTCTTTTAATGGTTTGTTTATTCCGTTGAAGTTTTCACAAAACTCTATTTTATTAGAGATTTTATTTAACCTCCAAGTGACAGAGAATATTAGAGTATCTCTAGAGGTGTGCAGAGGAGGGGATTAGAAAAGGGATAAATCAGAGGGAAGTGTTGCACAATAATTTTTTATTTAATATTATCTAAAATAAAAATAATTATTTTGGAATGTATAAAATATTTAAATAAGTAAATATATATATATATATATATATATATATATATATATACACTTAAGTTATATATATGTGTGTGTATGAGAGAGAGAGAGATAAGCATCTCTGAATTTCACATCAGATATGGTTTTTATTAGAACCGATCCCTATATATAAATCATTTAAATATTACTAAAAATCGAATAGTATTGATTATGATATAACCTGCTTCATAAAATGATTGTTATTAGACGAAATGTACTTTACAAATTATGAAAAATTCTCTTATACACAACATTTGTAGCTGTGTTACTATATTTATTCTCATTATCGTTGATCAATATTTTTAAACCCTTACAATTGGTCACTTTTGATATAGCAACAAACAACTGACCATGATTGAAAACTGGCTTCTTTACAAAAAGTCCAGCGTGAGAGAGAGATTGCCTTGAAATTTATTGGTCATCATAGCGTATGGCATACTCAGAGAAAATCGTCGTCGTTTAAATTTGAAAGGTAACCTCGTATTAGATGGTGTGATAGTCATTTTAGGGATGAACACCAAATCACATGCGTTGCTTCCTTGAGAAATATTAACCTATACAATATAATCGTTAAGTTTTGTAGCAACCAACATTACACAACACAAGGGAATGATCGATATTTCCTGACAACATGAGTGGAATTCTAATTTTTAGTTTTACCTCATAGTTTGACAATGCATAATATTTAATGATGTTTAGAAACTCTAGTGAGTGTACATTCTACAATATGTCAATATTTGAATTTGATTTGCATGATTTATCAGAGCTAAGATATATACTTTAAATTCTCCATTATTTTATAACATCATATATTTATTAATCAAATCAACGGCATCAAGTGTTGGGGAAAGAATATTATGACCCTCGAAATTAGTGAAACATTCAGTAGTTTTTTCAAATTGCGGATACGTGCTCGCCACTATTGACGGAACATGGTCACCATCATCTTTCAATAATAGATCATCTGGATTTCAATTTGAACGGTACCATCGTTTGGTTCTCCAACAATTCCATCTCCTATACTATTTATCGAATTGACAAATTTCTTTAACTTGACACAATCAAGATATAAATTGTGATTTTGTAGTCCCTTGTTACTTTAAAACTATTTAATGAGTTCATAAATCCAAAGATTTGATCACCTTGTACACATGTCTAGTCTAGTGTCTTTTGGAACAACCGACAAAACTTGATGAAAATCTCCACCAAGAATTATTATTTTGTTACCAAATGGAAGTTGGCTATTAGAATTATTTTGCGATCTCATCATGTCTTTCAATGTTATTTCCATAATGGTTATGCATCATCGGAGTTTCATTCCAAATAATTAGTTGTGCATCCACCATTAATTTTGCAAGCGAAAATTCCAGTAAAGATCAAAATCTTGGTGGATATTAAAAAGAACCCTAAATCTAGAATGTCCAGTTCTTCCTTTCGAACGATGAAGAGAAGCTATGCAACTAGATGTTACATTAAGAACAATTCCACCATTAGATCTAACAGTCATAGAAAGCGTTCTCCGTATCCGTAGATGAGAAATACACCAACCTAGGTTAAATGTACTACTTCCATGACTTTATCATAAATGTAATGGTGATCAACATTCAAATTATCAATCAATTTACCACGTTCTTTAATGAGTGTCTCACGATCACTCCCTAATTCTTCATCAATAAATCTATTGCGTTACATACTCAAATCGAAGACCTTTGGAATTGGGATGAGAGGAAAATCCTTTAAACTCTTTCCCATACCCTGTAATAATTTGTCAACTTCAAGCACATCAAGGTTCGAAATTTCAGCATCACTCATTTTAAATATGAAAAAGAAAAACTGCATTGAAAATATAATAAAAATATTGGTGTTGAGAATTTTATTCTTGGTAGTTTTTCCTTTTTTGGTTGTTTGTCTTTCTTGGGCTCAAAATAAATTAGAACTCTAGATTTGTTTTCTAAATTGTGTCTAAGATTTTATTTAGTTTCTAATATTATATTTTACTTGTTTACCAAGTTTAGGATTCTTGTCTATTTAAGACAAGAGAATGACGGGTTTTTACAAGAACTTGGACGGAATTCACGAAGACAAAAAGCATGACGCAAGGACGAGAAGAACACACACAAGAGAAGGACTTGAAGCCACGATTCTAACCACGGAGATCTTTGAAGTTGCGTAACCAACGGAGAAGATCATCACAAGCTTGGCTTCAAGTATTTTAGTATCAAGTGTTGATACTAGTGTTTTTCATATATTATTTTATAATTTTGTAATTGATCTTGAACAAGGAAAAATAATATAGTTTTTGGGTTTGTACACCCAAGTTCGTAAGTACTTTTACTTATGAACGAAATTTAAATTGCTGTGTTCAAATTATTTTTAACATTCCGTTGCTTTTAATTATATAGACTGTGTGATGTTAATACATGTATTTTAACACGAGTCTTAACATCTGTTCTTCCTTTACTGTTTGCAGTTTATAAACTGTTTGACGTTAGTTCTAGTGTTTTAACACTGAACTTAACATCGTTTTACTGATACTTATTTCAACAACCATAAGTCCTACGAATTTAACAATTGGTAATAAAAATAATATTATAGAACATAAGTAATAATTTATAGAGGATAAAAAAATTATCAATAATTGCTACATTTTAATTTATTCAACTTTCGTTGATTGTATAAAATGTCATCTGAAAAATCTTTTCATCATTTCTCCTACAATTTTTTTGGGACGTGCTAAGAATTTTAATAAAAGCAAGGTTGCGAATAATGATTACAATTATTGTTATTCAAAGCTTATTTCTCATTATTGCTTCATTTCAAGCTTTTTGTCTCTTTAATTATGTGTACGCTTGCGTTGAGTTTGAAGTGCTGCGTTACTTGATGATTGTTTGTTAGAATTTACGGGTCTAATGCCTATATGATTTTAAAACCATCAATCGGTATTTTTGGGCGTTTAATCTACAAGTTGGGATTGACAATCCCGACTCGTATACTAAGTATTCGATCAAATGATAATTGATCGCGGAGATGATTATAGAGACCTAGACCCCCGTTTTATAAATCTTTTCAAGTTGTCGATTACATTGCTCGTCATTTACATCGTTGTTTTAGATATTAAAACTTTAAAAATGAAATTTTGATCGTGTGTTTAGAATAACTATTTTTCTATTTTCTTATTCGTGAATCAAATACGAAAATTATTTCTGATTAGTCTTCCTCGAGAGATTCGACTCGAGTCAAACTTACCACTTACAATTGCTCCGTTCTCTTGCGGACGAACTTTTATTTTAATAAAAAAGTAAGTGTAAAAAGTTTGATTCAATACGATCGATCGATCAACTTGTTCGGTTGGAAACGCAAAGTGAAGAAGATTTTGTGAAGGTAGTACGGGGTGCGTCTCGATTTCATAGAATCATAGGAATCGAGTATAGATCGATAAATACGATATAAAGGGAACAATTTCCCCTCGGAAAAACTGAGGAAAAATATTTGTCCTCGAAAAATTACCGAAGGGAAATATATTCCCCTTTGAAATCCCGAGGGGAATTACATCCCGTTGGTAAATAAGCATTTTCAATTTTTTTTAATTAAAAAACCGAGGGGCTCTAAAAAATACTGAAGGAAACTTATTCCCTTCGGAATTACCGACGGATTTGCAAGGGGCATGTTGCCCTCGTCCCAAGACCTAAAAAGCAGCGAACTCGACCCCGCTGCCTCAGTCTGGTACGCCACAAAACAAAAAAAAAAGAAGAAGAAATTGAGAAAGAGAAGCCTCCACCAGCGCTTGCCGTCGCCGTCGCCCACCATCGCCTGCCGTCGCCCGCCATCGCTACTCCAGCCTCAACCAGTGCCTGCCATCGCCATCCCTGTCGTACCCATCGCCGCACCCACCACCACCAGCGCCTTCTGTTTTGTATGTAATTGTTGCATTTTTCCTTGTGTTTTTAATTAGGATTTTATTTTGATTTTAGTAGTTTTTAATCGAATTTCGTTAGGTTATTCGTTTGTTTTCTCGTTTTATTGTTTTTCGTGTTTCTTGTTAATTTTATATTTAATTTGGTTAAATAGTCCGGTTAGCTTGAGGTTTGTGGTAAATCATGGTTTTTTATGTTTTAAATTCACATTTTATAGGTGGAGGCATCGAGGCCCGAAAATCGAACCGAGCACTCCCGCGCGCAGCTGCCGAGCGCTACCGAGCGGTTTATTTAATTATATAATTAGGGTTTATTTTAGGGATAATTATATAATTTGGGTTCAATCTAGGAATAATTATATAATTAATTATATAATTAGGGTTCGTTAGTTCAAATAGGGTTCGATTATGCAATTAGGGTTCGTTAGTGTTCATTAAGGGTTCAGTTATGCAATTATCTTTTAAAGTGCATGCGATGGTGGTTTTTAAATATCGTGGTGATCGGTTATGTTAATTAACGTATGTTATGATTTGTTGTTATGGTTTAATTGTAATTGATTGATGTTGTGATTGGTTGGGAAGACGTCGGTGATAACGTGGTGTACGGTGTCGGCCGGGAGGTCTCGTCCCTCCAATAATGGTTTTCAAAATTATTTTGAAATACTGTGGTAATTGGTACGTGGATGTTGTGTTTAACATATATGTTATTTTGTAGATATTGTTTGCATAATGTGATGTTGGTTTTGAATTATCGTGGTTTTAAATTGTTGTTGATATATACGTATGTGATGACGTGGTTTACGGCCCCATCCGGGGAGATTTCGTCCCTCCAACAATGGGGTTTAAAATAATTTCGATCCACAATATAATCTTTCTATATACACTCAAGCAATATACCTTAGACTCATTTTGGATTTAGTATCGAATAGAGAATTTGATACTAAATCCCAAATTGTCCACTTATTTAGACAGCTTGAAAACGTGATTGTAATATGGTTTATGTTATCTATACATTTTTTTTTATTATAAAATTTTGGTTCAGTAGCTCTCTTTTGTTCCCAGGTGCACTGCAATATATTTGTACTTAGAGAACTCAAGGGAGATGCTGTCGAAACTTTTAGTCAACAAAAACTCATATACTAAGACGTTGTATTACTGAAAAATCACGTTTTCGAATGGGATAGGGCCCTTACCAAATATTCAATCATTTCTAACCACCCTCATGTTGTCCATTTTTCAATAAATCAATATAACAATCATATAATATTATGATGAGTTCCAATCGTAGTTGGATGTACAAACGAATCATCAAAGGCTTTTTATCCTCACAATTTGTGGATGGAGTCGAGAGCTTTATTGAATTTGCTCAAGCACATTCCGCCAATAAGGACGGAGAAAGGCTGAAGTGTCCTTGTAATCATAGTAGATGTAGGAATGATAGGTTTCTCGACATCAATGAGATTAAGTACCACTTGGTTAGACACGGATTCGAGCCGAATTACTATAGATGGGTTTATCACGGAGAAAGCCGGCCCGCCACCTCTAGACGCCATCATGATTTTCACACTGGAGGACCCTCTTACATCGCCTCTGAAGAATCATCAAATGGGTACATTAATATGGTTCAAGATGCAGCTGGTCCAAATTTTGACGTGGTTGCCGATATGGAAGAGTCATCGAACCCCGATGCTCAAAAATCTCACGACATGTTGAACGCTGGAAACCAGTCATTGTATCCCGGGGGCGAGGGACATACTTAGTTGTCATTAGTTTCCCGTCTCATGAACTTGAAATCAGAGAATCACATGTCTCAGAATTGTTATGATCAATTGAGTGAATTAATCAAAGAGATTGTACCGAAAGACAATCTCGTACCCGATAACTTCTAGAACAATAAGAAGTTGCTAAGGGGTATGACCTTACCGATCGAGATGATAGATTGTTGCAAGAATAATTGTATGATCTACTGGAGAGACGATTTTGATTTGACAATCTGCAAATTTTGCAATGAATCTTGATTAAACCCATTTGTCAATGCAAAACAAAACAACAAAAGGCTCGCGTCGCGTACAAAAAGATGTACTATTTCCCAAGATTTTGGCGATGTGACACCGTTGAAAATGAGGAGGGGCTAGGGTTGCGGTAAGGGATGTCCTTATATTATGAATCAGAGTTCACATTGCAAATAACTCGGCCATACATCAAATATAAGATTACACACACACACACACACACACACACACACACACACACACACACTTAATATAAAAGAAAATGATCCGATAGGCTAAAATTATGACATAAAAATATTACAACACCCTTACCATGAATAAAAAGTAATAAAAATAAATCAAAAATAAACAAACAAACAAACAAATAATAATAATAATATATTAAGTTTTTCGGCTAACGAAGAAAAAATAATTTGGTCACCGGAAAGTATTTCTCGATGGCTTTTCTTTTTGTTTATTTTTTTGCAAAATATTTTTTGAACCAAAAACTTTCATAATGTTTGAAAATATCCTACTTGATAACAAAAGTTATTTACTTAATTGCAAATAATTTTGCTTGATGTACAAAATTTTTGTTTATACAACAATAGATAATTTATTGGTAGGTTGTGTGTGCATCAATAAAAAATATTAAATACATTACAATAAATATAAATATATTGGCAGGGTGGTTCATGATAGTCGAGGGAGGACAGTCTACGTTGGGCAAATATGTGCTCAATCGGGTGGTTCATGATAGTCGAGGGAGGATAGTCTACGTTGGGCAAATATGTGCTCAATCATGGTTCAGTTCTCAATTTAGAAAATGTTGGGAATCCTCAAGTTATTGATGTTACGATCAATCTTTGTGAGAAAACTTTGTTCCTATAGTTGGTTTAGTATAGGGACAAGAGAAGGAGGAATGGTACCAACCGCACTTATCATATTTATTAGAGTTAAAGGGGTTGTTTGAATTAGAATTCGTTGGAATTCTGAATTTTGGTATTCAAAATCTTCAATATTTATAATTCTGTAAATAGTAAGAATCTTTGTTTGTTATAGGATTCAAAATCTTTTACTTTTTACTGTAGATGTCAAATCATGTTTGGAAAATGAACGATAATATATTTTTATATTGTGTTTGATGTCAAATCATGTTAGAAAATTGGATGATAATGTATTATTATATTATATTTAGTAATACTTAATTTTTTAAATATAATGAATGATGTGATAAAAGAGATGAGTGTGGGGTGAGTTGAAAATTTAAGTCGTAGAACAAACGAGGATTGAGATTTAGAATATCAATCCTAATATTCGGAATCGTAGACCAAACAATTGATTCTTGAGATCAAATGTTTCAAATTCGAATTTTCGCGTCTACATTATTAAATTCGTGATTTGCAGGTTACGTGTCACATCATTTAATTTATTTTATTTTATTGAGTAAAAAAAAGTTAAAATAAACACCCCGAGCATTAGTACGGTCCACATAGAGGAATATACTTAGATGTAAGGTCTACTAATTTCATCCTCTCACCACATATTTTGTAGCATTAAAACTTAAAAGTAGCTTTTGTGAATTTCAAATATATTTTATTATTATGTTAGAAATTTGGTAGTCATGACAGGTACTAAAAGTACAGCTCTAAAATTCAACCAAATTGCAGGGATTGAAATGCAGCCCACAAATTTCAAGCCTATCTACATGTCTCCAACGATTTTCAGATGTTAGTGGGACTATTTATAAGTCAACGTACCAATCAGATTATACTATGCAGAAACAAATTGATTTAGGTGAAGAAACTTCAACCTTCTTTTTTGTAATTTTACCCAACTCAGAACCGAATATTTCAAGAAGAGCTGCTTTGTAAATTCCTGGAAATTACACCTGTTGATTTTTATTGTATTTAATTTAATGGTGCTTAGCAGTAATAATCAGACTACAAGATCGTTTAAAGGCACATTAATAGAAATTAAAGTGTCTTTAAAGCAATGAATACTTAGTGTGAAACTAGTGTTCTACTAAAGATATGCTAAAATATAGGGATAATTACAAAAACTACCCTAAACTTTGGTCTAATTATACTTAAAATAGGCTTTACCAAAAAAGCGGATTTATTTAATTAAACTGTTTCTAGGTATGTACCCGAATGGTTAAGTATATATTTATTCAGATAGCTGGCGATAACTGAAAAATTAAAACCAGTAATTAACTACAAAAGGGTTAAAATTAAACCAATAAAAAAGGCGGCTGAATATTTTAAACACTACTAAATAAATTTCGTGCGTGTGGGTAACTTATAATATTACCACTAATTCGAAAAAACAATTTTTTTCAACTCCTTCCAGTTTATTGTCTCTGTTCAGACAGAGTCCACATAAATAGTTTTCCTCCAATTATCTGTTTTAATAAAGCAGTTGTAAACAAAAAAATAAAAATAAAAAATGCCACAAACATGATTTATTCCTCAAGATTTTAGTAACTCTTTATCATTGATCATAACATTGATGATGATGGCGAAAATAATTTATTATGAGCGCGCAATTGGCCGTTACGTATCATAAATAGACGTTTCTTTTTATTTATGGGAACGTTTCCTTTTAATTTTATTTATTGGAGCCTTTAATTTTTGGTAAACGTTTATTTTTGCTGCTTTAACCAGCAATATCGATCGTGGAACATTTTTTTTAAAATTAGGATAAGCCTCAGGGCATATTTTGTAATTAACAAGAAAAAGAACCAACAAATAAAAAAGAACCGAAAATACATAGCCAAAAAAAGAAAAAAACATATACATCTCACCAAAGTCCAAAACCATGCTCTAATAAATCCTAATATACCACAACACAAAATAACTCGCATATAAAAAATAAATAAATCGAACAATGAATGAATTAAAAAAAAAAAGGCTCACCAAAATTAAATCTCGGAATCAGAAGTAGAAGCTGTAACAGACATCATATTCTTAAACTCTCCGAAATCCAACACCCCATCCGAGTTCTCATCGTACACACTAATCATGTCCTTACAATCATGTCCGTTTGTCTTGTCCAACAACCCTAATCTCGATAGCACGCTTTGTAATTCCTCGGACGATATATAGCCATCGCCGTTCAAGTCGAAAACCTTAAAAGCCTTAAAAAGGTCGTTTTCGTCATTATGATGATCGTCGTCAGGAGAGTGACTAGTGGTCGCTTCGGTGTTTTGTTCCATGGCCTCGTAGAAGAATAAGAAGTCGAAGTAGTTGAGGCTTTTTCGTCCCACGTATTTTTCGAGCTCGTCTAAGGTTGTGCGGATTCCAATTGTGTCTAGAAGGTGGTGCAGCTCTTGAATGTCTACTTGGCCATTGTTGTCTTTGTCAAGGTTCTTGAATATCCTGTGGAGATCATCTGAGCTGATTCTAGACATGTGACGGAAGTAAATAAAAATTATGAGAGAGCTAAAAAAAGTAAAAAAGAAAAAAGGAGAACTAAAATTAAAATGTTAAGAAATTTTGAAGGTTTGAGTTGTACAAGTTATGGGGAAAGATTGGCTTTTATATATATAGGGTGGGCTGAAGAGAAAAGCGTGTTGTGTAACGGTCTATGATGAATAATTATGGTGGGCCACTAAGAATAAATGAAATTTGATTTTTTAAGGAAATTGTTGAGTGCTAATCACATCACATGTATCTTTTGTTGTAGGATGATCCTACTTTTTAAGTAAATATTTATATTATTTAGGTAAAAAATTAATCATCTCAAAACAATATAAATATAAAAAAAAAAGTTAGATTATTTAGGTAAAAAGTTAATCATCTCAAACCAATATAAATATAAAAAAAAGTTAAGTATTTAGGTAAAAAGTTAATCATCTCAAAACAATATAAATAATGTAAAAAGTTATTTTGAAAAATATAATTTTTAATTTTAAGAATATAAGATTTTCATTTTAAAAATATAATATATATATTTTTAAAAAAGTATGATCACTGCACGTAAAACACTACAAAAAAAAATCAAGATTGCCGACGGCCATATTCGTCGGCAAGCCGTCGGTAAGTGATTTGTCGACGGATTTGCGGCGTCGGCGAA
Source organism: Phtheirospermum japonicum (assembly GCA_014905375.1). Classification (NCBI taxonomy): domain Eukaryota; kingdom Viridiplantae; phylum Streptophyta; class Magnoliopsida; order Lamiales; family Orobanchaceae; genus Phtheirospermum; species Phtheirospermum japonicum. The sequence continues at coordinate 367,942 of BMAC01000698.1, read as the reverse complement.
TCCTTTATCGGTAATTTTAATTGCCGACGGCATTTTCGACTGGTACAGCCGTCGGAATTCTTAACTTTTTTTAATTTACTGACGGACTCTGGGCCCGATCGGATGCTGTCGAGAATTGACAGATCCTAATAAAATCATCGATGAGTTGAGTTTGAAAAAAAAAAAGAATCTGATAGGTTAGCTGAAGTGTAATCATAAGAAATGATTATATAAAGAAACTTAGAGATCCAGAAACAACAATAACTAATAATCATAACTAGTACAACAAAAGAACCAATATACCCATGTTTCCACATCACCCCAACTTTTCAACCAAGAAAATTTCTGGGAGAAATTCATGAAATTGTTTTGTTATTAAGTTTAATTTTTCATGTTTATGAATCTATAATTAATAATGATATTAACTATCTGTTTGATGCTCGAGTAACTGATCAAACGCCAAAAATAGGGCACGGTGATTGTAAATGAGGTTAGAGGTCGAGGATTTGAATCACGAGAAATCGGATGTTGTTAAGACAATTGAGAAATTGACTGAGGCTAATAAAAGTATCGATGTGTTGGAGGTTGAAGAAATAATTAGAATCTGATAAGTTAGATGAAATGTACAAAGTCGGGCTTGAGGATTTTGTAAACGACGCGCTCAAGCTTACTGCTCACAAAACTTAATCAAACTTCCTATTGTTCTTACTATATTAATCATACAAAATTTAAAACAAACAATATCAATCAATTACATGTATACAATATCAACAAAGCATAACATATCTTAAACATAACATCCACATACCGATCATCACATCATTTCAAAACCTCCATCCCCAACAATTTAAAATTTTTTAAAACCACCATCATTTTTTAAATAATTTTGAAAACCGTTATTAGAGGGACGGAATCTCCCGGACGGCGCTGTACACCACGTCATCACCAACGTCTGCCCAACCAATCACAATATCAACCAATCATAATATAGATAACAAAAAACAATAATATGCATTAAACACAATCGATCATTACGGCATTTAAAAACCACCACACATGCACTTTAAAAGATAATTAAATCCTAATTACAAATCAAACCCTAATTTAACTCAAATGTATATAATCGAACCTAATTTATAAATAATCATAAACTAAACTCTAAAATAAACCATAATTGCATAAATGAACCCTAAATGCATACAAACGACCTAATTAGCTCTAATTTTATACAAATATTTATAATCGAATCTAATTTATAAATAATTATAAATTAAACCCTAAAATTAAACTTAATTGCATAAATGGACCCTAAACTTAAAATCATTCACAAATGTATAAATTAAGCATAAATTTCTAAATTGAACCCCCAATTCAATTTCTCAAAACTTAATTCCTAAATTCAAACCAAATTATATTAAAACCCTAAATTAAAAAAAATACTAAATTTGAATTAAAAGCCTAATATAACATAATATGTGATGTTGATGGTACTCCGGCGGTGCTCCGTCGACGGATCCTCCTCGCAATTTTTGGTTTTTGTTTGTTGGTTGTTGCTGAATGAATCTGTCCGTTGCCTGGGGGCTGTTTATATGAAGTTTACCGACAGACAGGATTCTGTCGGTAAATCCGCCGGTAGCAAAATCCGGCGTTGTAGACGGACGTATTAGTCGGTAAATAAGAATTGTCGTTGCCGACGGACTTATTTTCGTCGGCAATAAATATCTAACTTATTTTTATATTTTTAAAACTTGTCGACGGACATTCTCCGCCGGCATAATTGACGGTCTTTATTGCCGCCAACTTCCCGATGACTTACCGACGGACATTGGTGTGCTTTGAATAATTTGATATTAATTAGGGGTTCATAGTAATTTTATATATTTCTTGATTACCCTAGAATTTAAAACATTTTCTATTAAGGCAAAAGGGTAGAAATCAACATTATAAATCTCACTCGAACTACTTTTTTGAACGAAAAAATTATATACTTTAAAAGTTATATGAATTAAAAAAATATATAAATAAAAGTGTTTAAAAGTTAAATGAAAAGTTTTCGTATTCGTCTCTATAATTGTCTTTTTTAACAAATTTTGCACTCCATTTTCTTTTTCTCCTTGAAGTATGATATTCGTGCATTTTTGTTTGGCTGGAGGTGCAAGAAATGTGGGGTTGAGTGTATTTGGGGAGGCAATGGTGTTTCCATCCATTTTCCTCTTTATTGTTTTGGTACCAAATTTGGAAAATAGAATTGGTATACACACCGGCAAAAATGATAAATTAATTAGAGATGGAGAAAAATGAATTAATCTACGAGTGTTTATGTCTCTAATTAATCTTTTGTATATTCATCATCATATTATTATCTTAGTCTTAGAACAGATTATGGAGGCTTATAACTCAAAATAATCAGGTTTAAGCATTGAAAGATCATATAAAGTGGGCAGCACTCCTTCACATTAGTAATTTTTTTTTAATATATCTTTGAGATTATTTATTTATTTATTTATTCTAATGTTTATAAAGCAGCCAAATGTACAGGAATCTATGTACCAAAATCCCTGAAAAAGGTGTCATGTGAATTACACGAGTCAGCAACCGACTTTGTCCCAGGAAAAGAGGAGAAAATTCCAAGTACATAGACCAAATGTATAACTCAATCAACGGTCAGCGATTAATTTAGTTTTCGTCCAACGGTCAGAAAATAATTTCATATCGGTGAACGACTTAAACAGGCGCTCCGTGGTCTCGACTCACGAGTCCGTCAACTTTCACGGATAATACTCTACATGACGTAGCTTTATATTATGACATGTTCAACTAACATTCTACTCCCTATTTCTATTCCATTTGGGCGTATAAATAACATTTTGTTATGTTAAAAATATATGTGATGCATGTGACATATATGTCAGATTTTATGTTCTCCGAGATCAATTGAATTAGCACTCACATATATAAATATAATAAATATGGAATTGAACATATCTACACGCGATATTCATCCAACCAATTGAAATTGGAAATTAGAATGAGTCGGGCAATTTTTTTTTTTTTTGAATTATCTTCAAAATTGATGATCCACACATGGAACACAGAATATATGACTTCATTTGGACTAGTTGGATTTTTGAAACTTTTTCCATAGTAATCCATTGAACTTATTAGATTAATTCCTAAGTGTATGTTTGATAAGTATAATAAATTAGATTATAATTTATTTATATAGTTTATAAGTTCATTTTATTCAAATAAAATTTGTTTGGTTGGATAAACTTATTGAAAAATAAGAGTTTATCTCATGTGCTGCTATTACAAGTTTTTCCAAAAAGTTCATATAAAATTTTGATTGTATTTATCTTTTAACTCTTTTGTTTTCCTTTGCTTTTTGTAAAAGTACATTATTATGTCATCATGGTATTTAAAATAGTTTTTTTCTTTCATCACATTATTATTTATTACTTCAAATTATTATTATTATTATTATTATTATTATTATTATTATTATTATTATTATTATTATTAGACCCTATTAATTGACCTACAATAGAAATAAAGAAAAAATTATCTCCCCAACCCATTAAAAAGTAAAGCAATGATATACAAAACAATTGACAAACTACTTCCAAGAAATATGGAAATGAAGTACACATGTCTAAAAATAATTATCATTTTAGAAAATTTCACATAAATTAAGAAGTCTTACAGAATTACTGATTTACCCTCATTATATATAAATATATATTAAAAGTTATTCGACTCTCATTTTGAAGATATTAATAGGCTAAGTTCAGAAACAATAAATAGTTGTAATTTTGGAAATTTTAGCAAAAAATGCCTAGAATTTTTTAAATGACACTTGGCTTTAGACAAAAACAGCTAAAACGACAGTTACTTCGGTACAAAATAATGGAAATGACTACGGTGCCGTGAAGGCACCATACCTCCCATCCCCCTGCATTTACATCCCTTGATCTTACCATTATCCATAACCAACTTTGAATCTAATGGTTCTGATTAAGTGGGGAATGGTACCTTCACGGCACACCGTAGACGTCCCCCAAAATAATATATTTCTTTTTTTCTTGTATCAATCTGCATCTAACTATATACTGTATCTAATAAAAACTCAGGTTGGAAATATATCTAAAACGTGAACTTGTTTTCCATCGTCCAATCTTCATCTATTTACCCAGAAGAGAAAAAATCACAGAAAATTCAATAATTGCGCGTGAATTTTAATTTTAGGAATAGAACTTTCCTAGAGTTTCCCAAATGTCTCTCTCACGAGTCATACTTCTCTATCAAAAAGTCAATTCCAAATTTAAGTCCTCCGAAAGAAACAAATTTACAAATTTACTTACCGTATAGAAGTAGTCGATAATAGCTCCTTCCAATGGGTTTAAACCTCAATATTGGGGAGAATACACCACCACCACCTATCACTTAACCCCAAAAAATTAGATAAAATAAAAATAAATAACAGAGAAAAAAAAGAATGTAGAAAATGTGCTTTAATTGTTACTAACTAATGCTTAAAACACAGCCTTGAGCACTGCACAGCTTCTTTCATTATTTTTAACTAAAGAATAGTGTGTTATTCATTGTAGAACTACATGAATCAGAGGAGTTTACGTTAAAAACTTTCTGATAAATTGCAGAAATACCCCAAAAAAATATTTATTTTTAGAATCTACAAAATTCAAATACGTATGACGGTTGCTCGCTCAGGGTAGATTACTGCATAATACAACCAAAAAGGAAAAAGCAGACGGGCCTCGATTTTCCGAATAGGGGCTCTCAAGGTTTCAACGAGTACTTTCCAGGCTCGTTGTATGTTTTCTCCAGCTGCTCAACTTTGTTTATCTTGAAACCCCTGATTCTCACTTCTTCGGGCACTGAGGTATCCTTATAGTCGACATTTTCAATGATCCATCCGGCATTTTGCACAGAACCACCTACTTTGACCTGTTGAGAGAATGTCGATTATTAAATTCAATTCGCCCAAATCGTTGCGTAAAAGCACAGGTCAACTGATACTAATTCACTTCATTTGCGATTAAATATTAACTCATGGAGATCATTTTTTTTTCTCCAGCTCAATCTAACTGAAAAGAAAAATACGGGATAATAAAAAACGCTATGCCTAAGGTTCAACCTAATTTAAAAAAAAAAAATAAAAATAATAATAAATAAATAAAATCTAGTTATAGTTCAAATTTTAATATACACACTTGAAGTTTGTACATGCCTATCCAATACCTCTTAATGGTGCAATTTTTATAAAAGAAAAAAAATCTCAGGTAGTATATGGAATTTAAAAATAAGTGATACTTACAAAAATTACCCTTGAGGTTTGACCTAATTACCAAAAAAAAACAAAAACAGCTAACTTCCAGAATTAAAAGAATACCCCTGAGTTTTGATTCAGTATTAAAATTAAGGGGCTAACTGTTGTATTTTTACAAATGTTAAGGTGAGTATTGAAATGTTGCTTATGAAGGGGGTAAAATGTAAGACAAAATAAAATATTGGGGTAGTTTTTTTAACTTTGAAAGTTAGCTGGGTTTTTTTATAAATTGATCAAACCCATAGGGTACTTTTTTGTAATTAAACCTAAATATAAACTAGCTAAGCTGTTCTGTAATTAGGCCAAACCTCAAGGGTAGTTCGGTAATTAACCCTAAATCTTTTTTTTTTTTTTTCTAAAGGAACTGGAGGATTAGGTAATCAACCCCGATTTGGCCATGGTCTAATATTTGTAACGTACCTCTGCACCATTGACAGCATCTATAATAAGAGCTCCATCCAAAGCGAGATCATCAAGGTAGATGCTTTGGCCCTTTATTGCAAGGGTAGATTTTCCTGTAACGGAGCAATTTCCGCTGACTTTGGTCTTAACATCGGAAAATGTAAGTCCCCATTTGGGCTTCCATACGATACGAGGCCATACATCCACTTCCTGTCCATTGAATACTTTTTGAACTGGATCGTCTACCTTAACACCAGCCTGTAACAACAAAAGAAGGGGTTAATTGATGCAAAAGGGGAGGGAGGGGGGTGGTTGAATTTTCGTTCTCCCTATTACCCCTAATTCAACTCATTAAACAAAATCTTGATTTCGGTAAAGCCAAAAATACCTTTCTCAAAATAAGGCCGTTTGCCCTATAGATGGCCATCTCTCCTGATGTGGCACTGTGGTATGGATTACCTTTAGGTACCTAAAAAATGTCGATATAAGTAAATGATGAAATCCAGAATCAAGACATATATGCATGAAACGCAAAAGAATGCCAACAAAGAAGATGGTTGGATGATTACAAATAAAGAAATCAAGAAAATTAACACATCAACGATACTTTTCAACATGCATTTGCTTGATCTATCTTTTTTTTTTTCACTATAAAAAAGTATCTCCAGTATTTTCAACTATTAAGTTCTCAGATTGTCTTTCCAGCCTGCAAGAAACTAAACGGATAATAGCATAATTATAAGTTTATACAAAATACACTTCGTGAGCACCAGTGTTCTAAAACTCGGCCTAGGCGGCCGCCTAGGCGCTCGGCGGTCCTGAGCCGCCGACGATTTGCAGAAATTGGGGGGAAAAAGCGCTGGAGGCTCTCGGCGCCGCCTAGGCGCCATGCGTTTAATTTTTTTTTTTTTTTTTAAAAAAAATCGAAACGACGTCGTTTCATTGGCAAGCCTTTTTAAAAATTAAATTTACGGGCGGCTGGGCAGAAGGAACAGAAACAGAAAGCAAAACAAAACCAAATCCAAAACAAAACAAATGGCGGAAGGAAGGAACAGAAAGACAAAAAAATAAACTGACTGTCGCCTCTTCCCACCGGAGCTGACACCGCCACGTCCCTGCGCCGCCGTGCGCCGCCGCCTTCCTCAGCTCCCCTCCCCACACAGCCCGGTATGTTTCTATTTTAGTTTTTTTTTTTTTAGTTTTTCGATTTTGTTGGTTATGAAATAAATATAAAGTATAGTATAAATGACTACTAAATTTGTATTGTTTGGATTGGATGTTGATTTGAGGAGATGATTGGTATTATTAAAAAGGAGAAATTGAGAAAATAAATACTTGTTATCTACATGTATTCAAGGTGTTCGATGAAATGCCACAAAGAAAAATTTGTATTCAAGCCCTTGCGAATCATAGTTTTCACCATTTGTAGTTTGTTTGTGATTAGTATGTTTGTTTGTGATTAGTATGGTAAGTAGCTTGGTGGTAGTAGATAAGTTTGAAGATCAAAGTGCATTTTTTTTTTCTTTTTCAAAGGAAATTTTGAATCCTTATTAATTGATGTGGTTTTCGTATCAAGAAAGTTGATGTGTTTAAATTTATTTAATTAATGCCAGCTGAAGCATCCTTAATGAAGCCTAGAAATCTAATTAATAAGATTATAAATGAATCTTAGCTCATTAGAATAGTTATTTAAGTATTAGCTTAACAAATATCAACATATATTTATAGTATAAATTAGCTTCAAACTATATTGATTATTTATGTTATTAGTTCAATTATCATTGTTTGATCTTGTTTACTTTAAAAGTGAAGCACGTCATAGCCGAGCTAAGACCACACAAATTGATAGTTACCATATTCACTTGTTGTGTAGGTACTCAATGGAAGCTTCTAGCAATTCGGCAACCGGTAGCAATCCATGTGAATCTCGACCTTCATCTGAGAGCTAGTCTCATCTTAAACGAAAATCAAATGATGTTGGTTGGGAATATGGCATCTTAGCTAATCCAACCAACTTAGACAAGGTAAAATGCAAGTTATGCGGCAAGGTTATGTCTGGGGGTGTTCGTAGATTGAAGGAGCACATAGCTAGAATTCAAGGCAATGTCGTTCCTTGTATGAGAGCTTCAATGGAAGATCAAGCTAAATGTAGAAATGCCATTAATGAAGCAAAAGCCAAGAAGACAAAATTGAAACAACACGAAGAAGCTTTGATATCATCTGTAAATATTAAGGGGTTGGGAATAGACGTGTTGATCCGGTTACGGTTAACCGCCTAACCGGCGGTTTTTAACCGTTGACCGGTCAACGGTTAACCGTAACCGGCGGTTAGCCGGTTAACCGTAACCGTTAACCGGTTAAAA
>BMAC01000698.1:325724-356192 GCA_014905375.1 Phtheirospermum japonicum | reverse complement strand
GTTAAATTATGGTTATGCGACACCTAATTTGCAAAAAATTGCTATGAGGATCTTGTCATTAACCACTAGCTCATCTGGATGCGAAAGGAATTGGAGTGCATTTGAAGGGTTTGATGACAAATTTACTTTCATTATTTTTTTTCTTATAAATTTATTCCATCATTATTATCTTATTAAGAAATAACAATTTTTTTATGTTTATATTGTAGAACATGGAAAATAATTTTATTTTTGTTGCATTTTGTTTACAGATTCATACTAAAAAGAGGAATCGGACTAGATGTTTCACGATTAAATAATCTAGTATATGTTCAATTCAATTCACGTTTATTGAACAAACGCAAGAGGGGAAAAGATAGAGATGTGCTTCTTGCTAGTGATGCAAGTAAAGCACAAGAGTGGATTATTCCTGGGTTATCTGATGATGATGATGAGGTGGGTGATGGACTTGATGGTGAGCCTTCAATAGTGAGAGAGCTTGGGGAAGATGATTTTGAATCCGAGGATGAAGAAGAAGTGAATGAGAATGACTTTGAATTTGAGTCGGATGAAGAGCGTGTATTAGATGATTATGGAGAAGAAGAAGAAGATTCACTTGGTGTTGCTAGTTAGTACTTATGTTATGTTTATTAGTTGTTTCTAATGCTTAAATGGTACTTATTTAGTTATTTTGATTTTGTAATGTGTGTGTGCTATGGATTTATGTTATTTAGAACTTTGAATTGAACAATGGTTTTGAACTTGTGATCATTATTATTATTATTTTTTTTTTTGAATTGTCATAAACTTTATTGTGTATGTTGAACTATTAAATGTTGGATGTAGGGTATTTATTCTCAAATTCTAGGCCCCGACGAGGCGCCCTAGGCGCTAGTCTGGCGCCTAGCGGCCGCCTAGCGATTTTTAGAACATTGGTGAGCACTTACATATTTTATTTTATCCATAAACCTTTTTTTTTCCTTGAATTCAAGATAAAGATCTCCATATAGGAAAATGAGAATAATGATGTTTAGGCCTATTGAAATCGTACCTTAGCTGCATCCTCAGGATTGTTCTTCACAGGCGCATAAGCAAACCAAGCATCCATCACCTCAAAAGTTACAAAATAAAATATGTCAAAATAATAACACAAGTAGGAACTAATGATAAATAAGTTATTTGAAGACAAAGACAAGTATAGAAGTTATTGCTTAAGCTTACGGTAAATCCAACTCTAGCTGAAGGTGGCAGAGTTTTTGGATAATCTTGCATCATACATTCGAGCCGAGTAGATGATTTAAAGGCGGTTTTGGTAGAATCCTTGTATCTGTAGTAAAAGAAATAATCGTTACACGCAAAAAAAAGCTAGGATAGAATTAAATTAAAAAGACCGGCAAACTAGCATATAGATGATCTGAGAGAAAGAGAGCTTACTTGGGATTAACAAACTCTTTTATGGCACCTCCAGTTTTTGAAAGTTCCTCCAAATAAGGTCCAATTTCAAAAATCAACTGCGCAAAAAGTTTGAAAAAGTCAACACTGGAACAAAGATAATTTAGAATGCAAAAAAACAGCTTAGCCAACAATGACGATCTCATGATTTCATGTGATACCAATATAATGAAACGAACAAAAATAGAAATATCACAATAGATAGAAGTTTCGGAAAATATATACTTGGTTTATGTTTCCAGGAAAAGGAGAATAGCCCGTTTCACAGTTGACATCACCATCTGGATTCCCAGTAGCTCTCAGCAATGGGTCAAGTTGATTGTATTCCACATTGATCACCATTGTCCTCCCTGAACAAATTTTTTTGTTTCAGTAAATTTAAACAATAATATAAAACAGAGTCAGTAAAACTAGTGTTAGCAGTGGTAATCCAAATTCAAAATGCTGCAGACCTGCAAAGTTGTAATGTATTTGAAAAAAGATTCCGGTGCCCACCCACAGTTTTTATTATACTTGAATAAAATTATTCCTTAAAAATAAAAAAAGACCCAGTAAAAATCTCTGTCAATCTTTTTATCAATGACACCATTTATGCCAGGACTTGACATATTCCATGATCAGTTTTGAAATCAAGCTGTATTGAGGAAATTAATTAAACTTGACAATATATCAATAAAATGAATTGACAAGATAATTCACAAGACAAATAAAAAAGGGAAAATTTGGGAAATAGTCCATGGTGGGAAAAATAATTAGCATCGATATCCAACAAAATAAATTGATTTGTAACAATAACCCTTTTTCTCACCTGATTATACTGAAACGAAACCCTAAATTTATGACTATAATACCCCTTACTCCTCACCTGATTATATACAATTCTCATCATGCTCACCAAATTATGCAAGGGTAATTGTGGCTTTTGTCTTTATTTTGGACTCAATGACAATGGAAAAAATAGGCTGGACTATTTCTCTTATAAAATATAAAATTTGGCCTTTTTGCCAAGAACCCTAGTAAAAATTATCAAAGTTGTTAAAAGTCGCTTTTGTATAAACATTAATTATCATTATAACTTACCATCTTGATGAGTGAGCTTGGTAATCCCTCCAATAGCTTCCTTAGCTTTCCTAGGAACTGCAAGAGAATTAACATGGTACTCTTTGATGGCACTCACACCCAATGCAGATGGAATTGCCTGTAATTTAAACACAATAAGAGTTACAAAACTAACACAAAAGATTAATCTTAACAACAAAACACAAAAAATGCCTGAAAATCATGTTTAAATTAAACCTTGAACAGAAGACCATTAGTATCTTGGAAAAACAAAACCCATTTTCGACCAGCGTCAAGCCTGAATGTAAAGCACAGGGTAAATAATAATAATAAAATAAAAGATAATTGGGTTGGAGTAAAAGAAAAGGTTCCAACAAACAAAACTCATGTGAAAAGCATCAAGGACATGAAACCATGTCGAACATACCATTCTTTAAGGAGGCCGGTTGAATAAAGAAGTGAATGAACGTCACCATGACCATGAGGCTTTGTCTATAGAGAATTTAGACCAAGACCAATGTTTCAGAAATAAGTAAGCCATATTTTATTGAAGAAAAATTTACTGCGTAAAAGCTACCTGGATACTGTACTTATTCTTTGGATCCACAGCCAGCCTGGCATCATTATCGTCTAAACAAGCAACTTTTTCCTGGAAAAAGACATCGTAGTCAATTCTAATAATGTTTAGTGTGGTTGAATTCGGGAATTACCAGCTACTTACCTGCTTTAGCAATTTTATTTGTGAGGGTTTCATCCCAAAATAAGCATTCGTCTCCAAGAGCTGTATGGTACGCGAATAAGTGTCATCTGATGTCATTATGGCCAATGGGATCTCTGCTGGTCCTTCACCTAAATTTTTGGGAAAATGAAAAATAATGAATATATATATTATATATATATATATATATATATATATATATATATATATATATATATATATATATATATATATATTATGGAAATTAATTTTTAAAGGTGATTACTGATAAAGTTTTTTGCTGGATACGAAATTGTTAACAATATCTTGTAAGAATTAAAGCCAAATAGCAGTAATATTTGATTTTTTACAGTAACACGACATTTAGTAGTAACACTCCCTGTCTTGATGAAAGTTTGAGAAATTTTTTAAATTGCTAAAAAAACACAATAAACGAACCTTGGGATAGCTTACAGCTAGTCTCTTGCAAGGCAAGAATAGATTCAATGTAGTGCTGTAAGAAACATGTCCCAGTAGTAGACTCTAATGGCAGAGCCACCTGCAAATGCAATGATAGATTGGTCAAAGACTTGAAGCATATATAAAGTGTACTGGAATACATAACGCGGATCTCACGAATGATCGTCTTGCGGTCTCACCTTTATACCGTTGTAGCCAAGACGCTCACCAAGGCCTCCAGCGACGAGGACAAATGCAGCCTTCCTTGCCTCGCGGACACCAGCATTCTCGTATTGGACGAAATTATCTTCACCGAAAGTCAAAGCCTCTCCAGATGGAACCTATTTAACACATGGTCAAACTATTTCACCGAAAAGAAGTAAAATACAAAGATACAAAGTCTACTTTGAATCCCAGAGGTCTTTTGCACATGTTAACTCCTTGGATGTTTGGATTAGGAACGTTGGGATTTTGAATTCTGGTATTCAAAATCTTGGATATTGAGAATTATGTGAATTGTAAGACTCCTTTGTCGTAGGATTTAGAATCATGTCAAATCATGTCTCCAAAGTAGGTGAAAAGTGGTAATGTTGTATTATTATATTGTATTTGGTTGTAAACATAAATAAACATCGAGTATGATAATAATTTTTAAGACAAGTGTGAAATCAGGTCAGAAATCGTTGGGAGGAGATTGGAAATCTGAATCCTAGAACAAATGGGGTTTAGGATTCAGAATCTGAACTCAGAATTTTGAGTCCTAAAACAAAAATGTCCTTAGCAAGTCAAAGAGTCGAGCAAAGATTAACTTACAGAAGGAGTAAAACCATCATATGGATTTTTGCCAGCCTTTGAATCAGCCAAAAGCTCCCTAGCAGTTTTGATGTATGATGCTAGGCCACCAGGATAACTTGCATTAAGTCGAGCAACCTGGAAGCACAATGAAAGACAAAAGGAATGCACCAATAAGCTCACATGAAGAAATTTATTCTCAGAAAACAGAAAGAGAAGGTTAAATCCGATATATATATATACACACATAAGACAAATCCCAGTATAATATGAAAATTCGTGATATTTAATATCTGTAACTACAATTATCTCCTGATCTGTTAGCAAAAATATATATGTGCATAAATTAAAAAAAAATGGCAAGCTAAGCTAAGCTTTTATTTCAAATCAACTAAAAGAATAACACAACTATTTGAATAAAGAAATCTGATCTACAAGCAGAGTAAAATAAAATAAAAAAATGGAATCGAGTGAACTAAAAAATCACATCACAAAATTCGTCCATACAAATCAATCACCTGCTTGAAGAACTCACGCTTCTCGTCATCCTCAACTCCCGGCTCGGGCCAATGCTCGAACAAATGGCTCTGATTCATCTCCAATAACATCTTTGCCAACTCCACCTATACACACACCCAAAAAAGCATCTATAAACCACACCCAACCACAATTCAACCATATCCAGACATGCACACACATAAACAGACGGTTTTTGGGAATGTGAACCTGTTGAGGAGAGAGGACAGGGAGATTTTTCCGTAGATTGGGAGCTGTTGAGGCCCAATCATCGATTGCGAGATTGGCGAGGGCGTCGACGGTTGATCCAGCGGTGGAGGTTGCCATGACGTCAGCTTCCGGTCGCGATCCCAACGGCTGAGGGGAAAGTAACAGTATATTTCTGGTGTGTAATAATATGAGAGAGAGAGAGAGAGGAAGAGTTTGTTAACGATAGAGATTTATAACGTCAAGATTGAGTCACCTTCATTTCTATGCTTTCAATTTAAAGCAAAATAAAAATTCTGCGAATTTTTTGCTGGAGAGAAAGGAAGGGTGGGTCGGGTCTGCCCAAACCCGAGATCCAGTTCAACTACACTAAATCCAAACCCGACAAGTCCAACCTTCATTTGTAGAATCGGATATGATTTTGATGAGTAGGATATTTGCACCCAAAATTTGATAATTTGACCAAAAGGATGAGGACACCTCGATAATATTTTAAATATATTAGAATTTTACTAAATCAACTCCATAAACTTCCTACTTTACCCACGTGTCTAATAAATAATATCCATAAACTTCCTACTTTACCCACGTGTCTAATAAATAATATAGAATAAATGGCTAATGTTCGAATTTTTTTTAGAACACTCCGTTTTTTGCCAAAAAAACAAATTGTTCGAAGCAAATTTTCGAACCGGAAACCCATGTTTGAAAATTTGGTCCGAACAAGCTGTTTTTTGACAGAAATTATGATATGTTCGAATTTTTTTTTCGAACAACCTGTTTATGTTCATTACCAGTTCGAACACAACCCCGACAATGAACCCTAATAAATAAATTTATGGCAAAAAAGTGATAAAAAAAAAAAAAAAAAAAGCAATGTGATTATTGTAACACTAAAAATTGTAGAGAAAATTTATATAATTCATTTTGTTTATACTAACATCTTTCATTATTGGGTTTTGTTTTGAGGTTGCTTTTGAAAGTTTTTGGAGGAAGAAAATATAATTTTTAAATGTTTAAATTAATTTTATAAGAGAGTTATTTTTATTCTTTCAAATATGTATATTTTTATCCAAAAAGAATGGGATCTACTTATCAAATTTTGGGATGCCAATATCCGGCCCCTTTTGATAATCCATGACTTGTTTCGAATTCTAATATATTTTAGGATGTGCTGATTTGCTGCCTTTTATTTGTTTTTATTTCACATTTTTATTTATTTTTTTATGATAGGGATTATATATTTTAGGTATTAATATTTTCAAAAGGATTCTTGTTCCCCTATTAGCATAAGAGTTTTCTTGTGTTTATTTCTCGAGTTTTATAAAATAATCATTTGTGTTCTTTGGGAGATTTATTTCTCTAGGTCAACACTACTTAACATTCATATTTGAAATAATGGCTTTCGTTTGAGTATGTCTTGCTATTCATAGTTTTTGATTGTGTCACTCACTGCAAATCAAATGAAATTTATCTGTCTATGTTTAAAACTTTAATTTAAGATATGTACATGTTTATGATCTGTGAACACATTTTTTTCAAATAAAAATTTGTTTTCTAAACCGCGAAATTACACTTTTACAGAATAATATAAATTGTAAATAGTTATTAGAAAAAGTAACTTTTAACTTAAAAATATGCCTCTTCTGACGTTAAACGATTTGTAGGTAGACCTATTGGTTGTATGATAAGTTGCATCCAAAATCAAGTACCTCGTATGACAAAAATATGTAACTAAGTGATTTCATGTATTCCTTTTTTAGTTACAAAACTGATAAAAAACATTTGATGCAAGCTCCACATGATCACATCACACGTCAAGCCACATGCCTGTATATATTTAACTTATTTCATTAATAAATAAAATCCAGGTCATGTGATTTGTAATAAAGCCAAAAGGTTTGGTTCTCGGTTGGCTTGGCATATTCGTTGGAACATCCCTTGCATACGATCTGAATTTGTTACCATTTCAATCATAGTGGCTTAGAAATCAAGCTAAACTAAGCGCAGAATAGCATCTTAAACCAGATCTGACATTATCAACCTCAATCAATCTGAAACTGAAAATAAGAAGTACTTGCAACAGTTTTGTGCAAGTATTTTCAATTTTTAGCTGGAAAAAAGATTAATTATTTTAATGTTTTTAGATATCAATTTCTAATTGTTCGTGAGCTTGATTTAATTAGAATGTAGTAAACACACAAGAATAAATATTTCCACTCTATGAAAGTATTTCTGAATTATTAAACAAATAAATAAATAAAATTACATTTTTGTCCTCAATTAACAAATTGAATCAAAAAATTCCAAAGAGAGAGAGAGAGAGGAGGAAAAAAAAAGTTTAATGAGAATCACACATCACTTAACCTATCGAGAAGGCTCTCAACCTCATTTATTGGCGTCTGAAACCTTTATTCAACAATAAATAGGGGAAACCATTATTTAAAATATGAGCAAGTCTCTTGTGTGACGGCTACATGGATCATTTATCATGTGACGGAGCTCTATATCTATTCAGACCCAGATTTGGTCCATCAAATTGGGTCGGTCTATGCAAATTTATTGGGTTTGGGGCTCCGTCACATGAAAGAAGATTCATGTGACCGTCACATTTGAGTCTTTGCCTTTAAAAATACAACAGCAAAACTTCAGGCCCCCCCGCCAATGCTATTTCATATATATATATAATATATATATAATATATAATATATATATATGAAGATTACAACATGAGGGTAATTTTAATTTGAATGACCTAATTGCATGAAACTACTACTCTGCACTTCACTTCACTTCACTTGTTCCCCTGTATACCTGAGTAATTAAGCTAAGGTTGCTCTTTTGCCTTTCGCATCTCTCGACTGCACGTAAACACAAGCACGTAAAAGATCACACAAATTGCCATGATATACACTCACTTATCATTTTATATATAAACTACCCTTGCATTTTAGCTAAATTACAAACCAACTCAGTTATCTTTAAAATTGCAACCTCAGGGGATTCCTACACACACACACACACATATATATATAAAGAGAGAGACCTGTGCGGCTGCGGATCGCTTTGAATCGAGAAACTGGGCATAGATATCATATAATCTTCGCTTCTCAACTTCGGAAACTGACGGTTTAGCCTTGGATGCAATGGACTTCAAAAGTGCGCCTGTGATCACAGGCATTTTTCCAGTTGTGCTGCCGCCTTCACTGTCCAGAAGCTCGTGAACTGCTTCGAGCTGTGCGTCGGACAGGAGCGCTTGAAGGTCAGCTCCGCTAAAGCCTTCGGTCATACGAGCTATGAGATCCAAGTCAACATCATTAGCCATTGGTAACTGCAGTAGAAACAATTAACTTGTGAATCATGTTGGAAAGAAAGTGTATTTTGTTAATTATATATCATTTCATAAGAATAATTATTTTAACGGATGATTAAAAAAACAACCCTTGAGGTTTGGGGTAATTACCAAAAACCCAACTAATTTTGAAAATTACAAAAACTAGTTGACATAACGGAATTTACCCCAACCATTAGTTAAAATAACGGAATTGGTTGATATCATAAAATATTTTACAATAACACCCTCAGCTTTTCTACCATTTTCATGTGACTATTTGTAAGATTCAGAAAGGTTCGGGGATGTAATTGTAAAATGCAAAGCGAAAAGTTTGGGGCTATTTGTGATGTTTAGAAAGTTGAGGGGTGCAATCATAAATTTTTTTGATGATGTCAGCAATTTCCGTTAGCACCAGTAAGGGCAAGTGCAAAAATGTGCTAAATATAAGGCGGATGTAAATGTCAAGGGTAGTTATTGTAATTTCCAATGTCAATTTTTTTTTTGGCAAGTAGATCAAAGTCGTCAAACCTCTCAAGGGTAACTTTTGTAATTATCCCTTATTTTAAAGAAGGGAACTGACACCATATCAACCATATTGAACATATATATTGAGGAGACGGGCACTAACCTTTTTCGAAACGACTTTAAGAATATCCGACCTCTCTTGAGGTGATGGAAAATCACAAAATAAAAGCCGATCCAGCCTACCAGGCCGTAGAAGTGCAGCATCAAGCAAATCTGGCCGACTGATTTTCCAAAGGCAAAGAATTGCAAAATATAAAAGGAAAATTGACTTCTACAAGATAAAGAACTTAACGCAAGAAAATGTCAAGAACAATGATCCAATCTACATGGCAGTGGAGATTATCCTAACCAAACATAAAATTAGTAGTTTAGTACATATGAACCAACTTAAAAGAAAGCATAGCTTACCTTGTCGCAGCAAAAACAAAAACACCGGTCAAGACTTCAACACCATCTAATTCTGTCAGAAACTGTCAGATAATGCAGTGAAGGTGTCAGTAATGAAGATAAAAAACGGTTTACAAAAGACAAAAGCTTGCGTCAGGCCGAAACACATTCCGTCAGAACAAGCCCAGTTTTTAGTGGGTTGGGGGGTTGGGGCAGTTCTTTTAGGTTTTCTTAGGTTTTTTCAGTATTTTAGGGGTTCTACTTTTTTAATTTATTTTTTTATAATTCAGATTATTAGGGCTCTTTTTTTAGTTTAGTTCTTTCTATATTTGGTATTTTAAAAAAAATAATAATAATTTGGTTTTAGGAGAAAGTCTATGCCTGACAGGGGTGTTCCTCTTGACAAAACTATGTTGAATGGAAAAACAAGTTAGAACAGGAGAAAAGGGAAACTAACTTGATTAACAACTCTGTCAGTCACTCCAGTATTATCATGCCCTCTCTTTGGAGCGATAGAATCAAATTCATCAAAGAAAAGAAGGCATGGAGCTGCTGCAGCTGCTTTCGAGAAAATATCCCGAACCTGCAACGGCACATTCATGTTAATCAGTAGTTTACAGAAATATCTGATCGTGATGTTCTGTTTAAGAAGATAAACAAACTCATTCATCCAATGTTTATGTAAATTTAAGCGATCACAATAGTAAAATACACCTACAGAATTACTTGATTGGGACATAGGTTAAATGTATCTCCAATATCATTATGATGATAAACTTCTTTGAATATAAAATAAGAGTATATAGAAACTAGTCCAACCACAATGGTAACACAAACGAGGATATATTAAGCAAGGTGAACTATATCTTACAGCCTGTTCAGAAGCACCAATATATTTATTAAGCAACTCAGGCCCTTTCACTGAGATAAAGCGTAGTGAGCAGGCAGCAGCAGCAGCACCGACAATATGTGTTTTTCCACAACCTGGCGGACCATATAAGAGAACATTGGATCTCATCCTCAGTGGAGCTTGTGCAAATATGTTTGGAAATTTTGAAGGCAGCTCTATCATCTAATGCAAAAAATAACAGATCAATAAAATTCAATTGAAAAGGCATTATATAAAATGTCAAGTTACTGCCTTCACGTAAAGAACGATCTAAAGTACTAGACAGAATTTTAGACTCAACTTAAAGCCAGATATCAGCATCCAATATGACAGGAAAACTGAATTCATCTTTAGATCACGAACAAGAAAATTTTAAACATAAAAGAAGAGCTAACGCATTTTCATATGAAATAATATAAGAAATGGAAGTGGCGACGAGAGCAACTTAATTGCTGCAGCGAACAATAATAAAAGGTACATTCCTAAAATCAGAGCAGTGCTTTTCCAATTAATTTTCACCTCTGAACCTACCGACACAAATTGGCACTAGAGTCATAATTGAAATAAAAATAACTTGAAACAAAAATTAGAATTTCTTAGTTATTGGCCGAATTTGTTTCTTGTCTAATTACCCGTATTCAAGCATTATAGCATTTCAGATAAAAGTCATCCAATCGTTTTATATATAGCAACGGATAATGACAGGAAACACATTCCTTCAAGCAATATAGCATTTCAGATAAAATTTGAAGATTGGGTCACTGCACTTTTCAACTCCAGTATATTTACCTCTTTAATAGCATTTCGAATGTCATCAAGACCTCCAACATCCTCCCAACCAGAGCGGCCACCTTCGGTAGCCGGTTTAGTGATGTCACGCATGGCCACTGGGAGAAAGTTTTGCATGGCTTGCAGAAAGTCATCCCTGACCAAAGTAGGTTTCTTCTTTCCTCCAGAGCCTAAATCAACAGAAAACGGACGACCAATGGCAGCATGCACAGATCTGTCGACCAGTATTTCCTGTAGCGGAACAGATTGCATATAAGCAAATCTTCACCACAATAATTTGTCAAAAAGAATTGAATATAATCAAATACCAGATCATAAGCATCATATCCATCACATTTTGATGCTATATCTGACAACAGATCATCAGAACATTGCAAAGATCGCATTTGGATCTCATGTCTTAACATGGCAGAGCGTTCAGCAGCAGCAGGTACAGGCAGGTTGACATGAAAGTCGAATCTCCCTGAATATGATCAATTCTAGATGTAAGATCAGGTCATCCATAAAAACTTAATAAATTTTATTAAACTAGTGACCAACCAGAAGAGCTCAAGCTCTGTGGAAAACTAGTCAGGGATTGCACAGTAGCAATGAATGCTATGGGGCCGATTCCACAGAAACTCCTTTGCAGTTCCTGTAAGCGTCAACACATAAAAAATCATTATTTAAGCAAACAAAAAATTAGTCAACCTGGCAATATTGTTAACATCGACGTATAGAGGAAATGTCAAAAAATAAGAAGTTATGACCATGTATACAAACCAAGTAAATTTGTAATCACTAGTATTTCCAAATAAAACAATGCACATAGACTCCGGTTCAAGTTCTAGAACGCTCATCAAGAACCGTAAGTTTCAGCAGGAAAAAATAATGTATATGACAACATGAAGTCTTGCCTCGTATTCATCTAATATATCAGCAAGAAACTCAATTAGTGCTGCAGAAGACGGTGAAGGTTGAGATCCCTCTAAATCCGAGGAAGGTGCAATGAGGCTATCAAGATCATCCAGGATAATGAGAGAGGGTGCATGATCTAGAGCTTCAGAGACGTAGCCAGAAAGTGCTTGACGGATAGTTGCAGGCTTCTCCAAAGTGAGCTTAGAACAAGATACGAAAACTCTGCACAGGGGAATCCGCAATTGAGCGAATACTCGGATTAGTTATCCACTCAAATTAACATATCAATTAGACTAAAGTACCAAAAAAAATTATATTACAAGCAAAATTGGTAAATTTCAACCAGAGTACTATGCTACATAACTACAAAAAGCATCTGGGAATTCAAGAAAGCAAAAATATCTTACATGTGTGCCAATATATCCTTACATGCTTCGATTGATTTTGCAGAGACTTTGGCTAATGATGTTTTTCCAGAACCCTGCACAGTAGATGTTAATCACGCTGCTTCATACATGTAAGTATGATTGTCACTAACAAAAGACTTGGGCACTAACAAAAGACTTGGGCACTAATCACGCTGCATCAATTAGACTTGGCCAATATATCCAACTTGATAAATTGATTATTGTCACTAACAAAAGACTTGGGCATGTTAAGTATGTATGTAGCCTCACGAGTACCAGATTAATTCTAATTGCTTCAACGCTGTACATGAAGGATGCATGAACTCATAAGTAAGAAAGTAAGTAAAGCATATGAAATTGTTTTATGTTTCGTGCGAGCTTAACTCTGTACTTATTCTAACCTCTCTTACATGTATCGGTCATTTGCACATTCATAGCCCATGAAAGAATAAGTAGAGAAACCAGAGACACAAGGAATATCCTTGAATAGTAAGATTGCTGCCATCTTCACTATAGCCCGAAACTTAATATTGATGTTTTCAGTTTTTCCTTTGGGGAGTGGTCACATTAACAGTGTTTTATTCAGCAGTTAAGAACTGAATAAAAAAGGATATACAAATTGCGCAATGAAACTAACATTTGTGTGCTTTATTTTGCAAAGATGACTTGTCCTTTTATACAATTATTCTTCTCTAATTTTGTTTCTTATCAAAAAACAAAAAAACAAAAAAACAAAACAAAACATATGCATGCTTTATTTTGCCCCTACACTATAGATCCTCCCACCCAAAAAAAAAGTAAGAAACAAAAAAAAAAAGCAAAAAAAAGGGAGAGAATAAACTCTATTGAACCTTCCTTAATAGAAGACGTGAAGGTGAAGGTCAGAATGAGCTAGTTCTGATGGGACTTACTGGAGATCCACAAATTAGAATATGCCCAGGCAACGGAAGACTATAGCTACTATACAACATTCCAGAAGTAGGAGATAGTAAAGCTGTCAACCCTGCAGGTCAAACACCAAGTTAGGAAATGAAGTTCACATTTAAATAGCTAACTATTAAAACCCAAACAATGATGTCTAGAAGAAATGGTAATGATGCAACGGAGGGGGACAAACTGCAAGTCCTATGGCGCCGAAACTGGATCGAATAATTGTCTTTTCTTCTGTTGATATGTTATAATGTATATGGTGCTAGGGCAAACAACTGCTGGCTCGAAGGATTCTATTAATTATGAGTGAGATACTCTGTTAAAATAATAGAAATGATATGTACCTAGTTCCAAGATTTTGCTAATTTCGGTCTATAAAACAGCATAACATTTACCCACAGCTTATTCGGGGTTCCATAAGTTTTTAACCTTTTCTGGTTAGTTACAAGATTCGTTACACGACACATATATATTATTTTTAAAATTAGTTTTCTAACATAGAGAAAGAATAATGTGACCACTCATCAAACTAAAAAGAAACTAAGATAGAGAGTACCTACTGTAGTTTACATCAGCTGGGGCTGTACCCATCCAATCCAATGAAGAAACTGCAGCACTAAGAACGTCGTCAGGGGGTGTCTCACGTACTACATTAGAGAATAAAATATCACCAACTTGCAGCTTTCTAAGCATAACATCTAAACTTCTTGAATTATAGTTGCCCCCGCTGCTTTTTTCAAATGCAAGCTCATACGCATTAATATCTTCATCAAGCAGAGGTTCCTCCGAAAGTGACAAAATATAAAGGACATCAATCGACGGTTCTTCAGCTTGATTTCCGTTTCTGGAAATTTTGTTACTAGATGTTTGAATCTTGCCATGTCTATCCAATCTGTGATTTTTGACTTTCAAATGAAGTAATGCTCTGCTTCCTATAACCAATGAACTTACATCCTCTGATGAATTTGAAACAACAGTCTCGAGCTGAGCTAGACACCACACACGTAAAAGAGATGATAAACCATTTTTATAGCCAACCTTAGTATTTGTCTCTCCAGTCTTAGTAGTTGCTTCTTTCGCCCCATCATGGGAGGATCCAGAAGAAAGAGCTGCAACTATCTTCTCGTGCATAGACCAATCACTAATACCCATTTCAGAAAGCGGGCTGAATCTTTGAAGCGCATCTTTTCTTTTGTGGTTTTCATGGTTGTTTACAACTTCTAAACCACTGTCCTCGGAAACCATGCTGTTTTGAATCATCTTGAAATGGTAAGGTGAAATTGAAACTTGAGGAATTTCATTCTTCGTGTTAATGTTGCACCCTTTCACATGTACCCCTGATTGAAGAATATGCAAATAAGTTCCAAGAGTTGCAGCGCCAACATAACAAAAACAAGGATGGAAATAATGCGTGTGAGAACTGATGGTTCAAATTATCCAGTTTAGCATACAAAACTTTTTAAGGCCATGTTGGTTCTGGGTTTCTTCATACCCGGTGAATTTGAAAATCCCAATCCCAAAACAAAGGAGCCTTAAATTCAAATCTCAGATCTACCTATTAACATATTTAAATTTAAATTTTTTTAAAAAAAATCCCTTTTTTCTAAATTAACTTTTCGTATATGTACTTTTATTTTTATACAATTTGGGTGTCAATTTGTAGATCTCGGAAACAGGATTAATTTGAAATTATCATTCATCCAACATATATAACAAACGAATGTGTAAAAACAAAACATGCATGATATGACATGCTTAAGCAACAAAACTTCTTTTTAAAACACTACCCAATCAAGGATTTTATTATTCATTTAAACTTTCAAAATCCAAATCCCAGGACTCTAGAAACCACGAAAATCGCAAAACAAATACAGTCTAAAGAATCAACTTACAAGAGTGTAATTCTGCTCCCAAATAAAGGCGAAGAGACTGAGATAGCATAATGTGTCCTTTTGCCACTGACTCAGACAACAATACACGAACCACGACTTGATGGCTATCCCGCTTATCAGTAAGGTTACCTTTACTGGCTTCCTTTTCAGTTTCACTGATTTTAGATTGCAGCTTTTTCTTGCTCCTTTTCAATAGTAATCGTGGAGATATCACCACAAACTGAATCGAACTGAAAGAATATTTTTTAGCTGTTTCTGGATGGATGAAAGCACCGGAAGTGAACACTACATCCATTTTAACACCATTCTCCTCACATTTATAAACGAATCTACTGTCTGAATCTTGAACTCGCAATTGTGCTTTCGCAACTGTACGATCCTCCTCTGAAGATTGTAATGACGGATTTTTACGTCTCTTTGGAGCTACTGCAACTTCTGTTCCGGGCACAAGTTGGACTGAAATTTTCCAAAATCCCAATATGTGGTATAAGAAAGCTACATTATACTCGACATAGGTTATGTTAACCAATATTCTATCTGGAAGCAAGAGAATCACATCACATTGCTTAATAATAATGATACAGAAAATCAAATAAATCATAGGCCCGAGCCATTGACGCAAAAATTGCCTAATCACACAATTCAAAATACAAATTAAGGGTACTGAAATATTAATTGTGCGGTTACCTACTGGTTTCTGGGGAAAGGTTGACATAACAAGAAACATGACAACTGTTTGTCCATGCAACCACAATGGAAATCTCATTTCATCATGGACAATCCCAACCTGCATTTAGAACAAGTTGAGTTATGAGCACTTACCCAGAGTAGACCAACACTCATTAAAATTACACGATCACACCCTAACTCCATAGCATTGTCAATAACTATCTTGAAATTGCATTCGAGTATCATAATTCATGAAAGCCATTAAAAATTGTCAAAACCACCCTAAGTGCTGCATTCGCAGCAATTCCAATAAACCAAAGCTTCATACACAAACAAAAATTATGCCAGCCTAGAATCAAGCATATCACCTGCTTCAAAATAGCACTTTCAGCAAGCTCGGAATTAAGCTCCAAAATCTCCCAATCATCCTCAGTAAGCGGCTCAATCGTCACCAGAGTAGCCTTGGGCAAATTACTAACCACCCTTACTTTAACCACAGTCCGGTCACTTAACCCAATGCAATCAGCATACTGACGAGCAATCTACACATTTATCCCCAAACTATCAGACACACACACATTATTAACTAAAAAGAAACTTAATAAACACGAGGTTATTCAGATTTATGTGCAATATACCTCAATTGAAGAAGGGGAGGAGGAGGCGGAGCCGCACCAAGCCACCTGCCAGAGGCGCGCGTCGCACCGGAGCTCGATTGCAAGAATTGGAGGGAGGTAACCGGACTGAAGAGTTTGGATGAGCGGAAGAGGAAGAGAGACGAAGCAGCCTTCGATTCCGCCTACTGCTCTCACCTCAAACTCCATAGCTGACAAAATTTCAGTTTCTGCTATTCTTTTGCAGTGAAAAAATGGATTTTATATTAAGAAGCAAGAGATTGCCTGCTGTTCCTTGATTTCCAATTCTCTTCACATGCAAGTTTTTGTTTAACGCGATTTTTGCAGGAATAGTTGGCTTGAACTGCGATTTGAGTATAAACTGGAGAGAATTGGAGAGGACAAGGAAGAGGAGTGGCGTCACTTGATCCGTATGTTGAGTATTGGAAAGCGTGTTTGATCAACGAAAGTCAAGTTGTTTGGGCCAAGATAAGGTATAGTATTTCAATTTTAATGGGCCTAGCTCGTTGTATTGGGTTGGGTTGCAACTTGCAAATAAGCCAAACGATTATCGAGCTTGGGTTGTATCAAGGTTTTACCGAGTATAAAAAGTATAGGCTTTAAGTTCGACTCATTAAACTTAACGAACCTGAATGAACAAGAGCTCGAGCTCATAATCTATCATTTTATTGAAGTGTCTGTAAATTTAAAATTCGCATTTTTCACAATTTATATAATATGATATAACGTAGATAATATGTATTATGAATTAATGTAATATATAGTATAAAATATATAGATTTTTATATGATCAATCCATGATATTCTTGGGCATTGTTTGTACAAGTGTTCACAATAACGAATTGGTATTTCAAATATTGAATATTCATTTATTCTAAAACTTAAAAATTAAATATTTAACTAATAAATTCTTACATCCGATCTATATCCTATTAACACGTATAATCAAATACTATTAAACATAATATTATAATACAATAACATTCACTTTCCAAACATAATTTGATATAAAATATAATATATTAATACATCATCATCTACTTTTTTGATATGATTTGATATTTACAGTAAAAAGTAAAAAATTCGAAATCATATAACAAACAATAGTTTTTACTATTTACGAAATTTTGAATACCCAAGATTTTGAATATTAGAATAAAAGTTTCTAACTAATACTAATACTAGTTCAAACCGGCTTTTAGTGAGTTGGCACACGAATTTAAATATGAGTTCAGACTCGTCTTATTTAAATAAACGAGCTTTATATTGAGCACGAATTTGATTTGATTAACAAATGAACTCGGCTCGGGTAACTCACAAATAGTTAAACTCATTTGTAACTCAATACAGGCCCAAGGGTCAGAATAGTAGATAGTTATGAAAATAAATAAATAAATAAATTATCTGATAATATCCTCCTTTTTTTTTTCCGACGCGGTCATTTTGAACCTGACTTAGGGTAGGAAAATAAAAGATAAAAATAGCACCAGAAAAAACAAAATGAAAGGGAAATTCAAAATTTACTATTTTTTTCTATTTGCACGGTGATCCTCTTTTCTAATTTCCCAGGACTTGAATATGTTGAGTGCTTTTCTTATAACTTTCTAGTTCAATAAAGTTTACACCATATAAAAACGTGACTTTGGAGTTTTGACACAGAGAACTTCAAAAGAAAATGGACTGACTTATTCTTCTTCTCCTAAACATTTTGACTGGAACATAATTTGTTTTGTTCACAACTAATAATGTTCAAAGAATGATATATATATATGGAAAAAAACAAAACAAAAGGTTTTATAGTTAACTTTTTGTTCCAAATATATGGAACAAAACAAAAGGTTTTATTTACAAATATATTAATTACAAATATAATTGATTATACTTGTAGATATAGATTGACCTGCCCTCAAATTTCATTTTTAAGCTTAATGGACTTTAATTCAGATAGGTTGGATGGACCAAGTCAACGAGAATWATATTGGATTATGGACCAAAAGATAATCAAAGACCCGATATTGTTTACATGAATAGTGCATTTTATATTATTGTTATTAGGTTAATTTGGGTAAACTAATGCCCAAATCAAGCCTATTACCCTCAATTTCGATACTCAATCTAAAATTCTGCTTTTCACTGAAAGGGGCTCGGTTTATTTAGTCATTATAAAATCTCAAGTTTTTTAATTCATCTCTTAACAATTCGCATTCAAAGTTCAATTACTACATCACAACTCTTAGGGCCTCTTTGAAGAAGCGTATTTGTTGGAATTGTGAATTTTCATATTCAGAATTTTGGGTGTTTATAATTTTGTAAATAGTAAAAATTCTTATCTGTTATAAAATTTAGAATCATTTACTTTTATTGTATATGTCAAATCAAGTCTGAAAATGGGATAATAACGTAAAATCATGTCTAAAAAATGAATGATATTGATTATTTGATTTTTAAGTTTTAAAACAAATGAATGTTATGGAAACCAATAATTTGAATATTATGGCAAATAAGCCCATTAAGAAAACAAATACGTCCAATCATATTAACATCAGTTTTTAAACCGATGTAGATGAAGACGATGTAAAATGTCACACAATTTATACATCTGTTTCAGAACTGATGTAAGACTTAGACAATACTACATCAGTTTCAGAGACCGATGTGACAACTTGAATAACCCGATGTAATACTAGACTATACTACATCGGTTATAAAGTAACCGATGTAAAAACATGAATAACCCGATGTAAACATGGTGAATTCACATCGGTTATCTAAACAGCCGATGCAATAGGCGATTCAACTTACATCGGTCATTAATATAACCGATGTAAAACTACAAATTTTTTTTTAATTTTATTAAATTTAGCCGATTCGCACTTAAAAATTTGTAACCAATTTATTTCACATAACCCAACCAAACAGTACCAAACAATTCACTCGAAATCAAAGGCAAGAACATAATACAATAATAATCCATCCAACCAAATTAGTTTCATATAGGGGTGGCAATTTAAGGCACGGCACGATTGACCGGCACGAACACGACACGAAATTATAGGGTTTGGGATGGGGTTTAACGGGTTCGGGCCTTATCGGTCCAGCCCGATAAGGCCCGTTAAAATTCGGGTTGTTATCGGGTCAACCCGATAAACCCGTTAGGGCACGGTTACGGCACGGTAAGGAAAAGGTTGGATTTTTTATTTCACCTAATTAAAAACGTCCTGCTCTTTCTTTCTCAGCGTTTAGACGAAGAAATAGGGTTTCTAAAATTCATCCGCCGCCCGCTTTGCTTAGCAGCTCCGCTCAAATCACTGGCCGCTTTCCTTAGTCGTCGACTCGTCGTCGCCGACCGGTCTCCTCTGATCGGCCATCGCTGGTCGCTCTCCTCAAAGCTTTTGTCGGTGGCCGCAATCTCTTTCTACGAAGTTCGGACTCAGCTCGGGTGATTGGATCTGAAGTTCAACCATTTCGTTGCAGAGATCGACTTTTTCCCTAATTCTTCCCCTTTTCTCCTTATTCAGGTAACTGAGAATGAGCTGATTGAAGTTCGACTTTTTCCCTAATTCGAATGAGCTGACTTTTTTAAAAATTAATTTTCTGGTGTGTAGCTCTGATTCTTATACTTGGTTGTTAATTGTTATTCTGTTTTAACTTTTGATGATTAATATTATAGTGCTAGTTAGACATCCCTTTCTAATATTATGACACTCTTTCTGTGTTTCTTAGTTTAATGTTGTAAAGAATGTAGTTGAAAGTTTAGATTTTGGGTATTCTTGAATTTGACATTGGTGAATGGGATTCTAGAATTACATGAAATTAATTAACTTGTCATTTTCTTACAAGGATATGTGTATAGGTTTTTGTTTCAGCGGTGTATATGTTGTTTGGTTCAGATACTCAGAGTAAAAGAATCGTTTATTGGAATTATTAAGTAGGAATCCTTTATGTGTTGGTAGTCTATTTGGAATGGGTGTTTAGTTAATTAGGGCTTCTGCCAACTGTTGAGAATTTGATTGTAAATGCTACTTATAAATGGCGATGTTCATAAGTCCTCGTGGAAGAACGATTGTACAAACTGCAAGTTTATTAGCCATTGAGTTGATGATAACTTTGTTAATATTAAGGTTCTGAAATAAGTTAAATGGAAGTTAAACAATTCTATGCCTGACATCTGAGATTAGGAAAATATCTCTTCTTTATGGTGTGTGATTGTTCTCCGTATAAATCATCCAAGTGTTAAATTTACTAATTCTACTTGTGGTAGTTAATGATGGTAATTTATATGAATTTTGGTCTTGATGCTTCAGTATAATGTAATCATACTGCCAAATTTTGGAAGGACTAATGATATTAAATGACTATATTTTATTTCGTTGAACTACAAAGATAAACTCAAGTATTCCTTAGGATATCCAAAAAATAGATGATAATCAAAATAGATGTTAAATTTATATTCTTGATATGATAGTCAAAATAGACACATAATTGATATGATAATCTAAAAATCTGTTATTGAACAAATTTCATTTGTAATACATAATTAGATGGATAATAGAATTTTATTTAATTTTTGTAAACAGGAACACTATAAATGTCTAATCTACAATATTGACATTGTAATTAGCAAGAACTATAACTCAATATTGAATTCTTTATGATATCAGTTTTATTTACAAAGGTCCCAGTTTTATTTTCATATAATTCTTTATGATATCAGTCAGTTTTCCCTATATTTTTTTATTACCATAATTTTTTTCACTAATTGTCTTCATAACATCTCATCCCATGAATATTGAATAGGTTGGAGGACGCTAACGTGGAATGAATTCGAAGAACTTTTGAAACCAAAAATGAAGATTTTAAACTTTCTTTTTGTTATTATGACTTTATGCTTATTTAATATGTTGATCACACTACTATGAATGAGATTCTTTTTCTAAATTTAGTTTGGTATGCTTTGAGAAGACAATGTACTGCAACTGTTATTGAGACTTGGGCTTAATGTGTTATTGGGAATTTGGTTTAGTATGCTTTGACAATGTACTGTCAGTTCTTTTTCTTTCTTTTACATATCGTGCTTAACGTGCCGGTCTCGTGTTTTCATTTTAGGCCTGATAAGATTGATGGGTCGTGTTCGTGCCGGGTCTTATCGTGTCGGGCCGTTATCGTGCTGGCCCGATAACAGCCCGGCACGACCGATTTGCCACCCCTAGTTTCATACTCAACCCTAACTATACAAGGTAAAATTCATCAAAACAATAATTCGAAAAATGAAATACGTATGGCCTACACAAAGTACTAGTTTTGACCACATCCAAGTCACATCTCGAGTCCAAACGGCAATAACCAACCCAATTAATAAACTTCCAAAATTCAATGCTGAAATAACACACAATTCTAATCATCCAATAATCTATTCTTCATTTCAAAAAAACATTTTGCCCATTGTTTCCAAATTTTTTCAATGTAATTTGGATGGTGTCGTTCATTATCATTAAATACCTGTAACATATATTATAACACAATAAATAAACAAATTATAATAAAATAGTTAAAGATAGAAATTATATTACCTCCTCCCAGTTGTCCATTATTCCTACTCGAATTATGGTCCACATCCAATGCATAACGTAATATCCACATTCCCAACTAAAATGGCGTATCTTCATTTTTTTAGATTCATTAACAGCTCTCACCCACATGAAGAAAGATGGCATATCTTCATTTTTTTTAAATGCTAGATATTTTGAAATTGTCGCACTTAAAAATGGGTAATCAAGATCTACATTTTTTTATAAGTAGCATATCACCTGGAAGTGAAATAATATTTTCTAAAGTTACACCCTATTAAGTCTGACTTTTTTATATACTACGTACATTAGACAGAAAAAAAATAATAATAAAAAAGAAGACTCCAAGATGAAAATTTGACTAGTTGAGATCTAGAAAATAAAGTACCACAGTTGAGATCCTCTAAAGTTACGTACCTATTAAGTCTGACTTTTTTATATACTACTTACATTAGACAGAAAAAAAATAATAATAAAAAAGAAGACTCTCCAAGATGAAAATTTGACTAGTTGAGATCTAGAAAATAAAGTACCACAATTGAGATCCTGCTATACCTTCAAAGAATGCCAGATGTCCACCGTGTTGTGTTGTAGTTAGGACTTCATTTTTATTTGCTCTACAGTTAATATATATATAATTACAAGAGGTTAAATGGAAGTGTATGCAAAAACTTCAGGTTTTAGAGGAAGTAGTTTATCGTATCAAAAAATGAAGAAAAAAAAAGGATTAGAAGTTGATGGCGTTTACAAATTGAAGCTAAGAGTTGATTGAATCCAAAAACCTCCCATCCAAACACAATCTAAGTGTTTTCTAATTCTCAAAAGATTTAAAAAGAAATAAATAAATTGGACGGTTAAAATATCATTATTCCAAAATAAAGAAAGGAGGCAAAAGTACGTAAAAGTACAACTATTGGGACGATGAGACTTACAGAAGGTGTGTGATTTTGCTGGACGACTTGTTCTGTATTAAGCAAAAAGAAATACAAATGTGAGAGTGACAAGTGTGTAAAATATCACGTAGTGAAATCATGCAAATCCATGGGGGAAATAGGTGGCTCCATTAACAGATTTAGATAGACACGTCCTCAGATAAAAGGTTGTTGAAAGACCACTTAAACAATTACATATTTAGGACTACATTCATCGAAGCACCAAATAATATATATACATACTAACTCCAGTCCTGACATGCATTAGGCCGCTCAGTTTCGAGAAGAAAAAATAAAAATTTGATTCACTGTGTGTTTCTTGTAGTGCCAATTCGTAACAGTATAACGAGTACGTAGAAAATGGAATCATGATAATTTATCAAAAATTGATGATATTCAACTAAATATTCTACTTTCGATTATTAGGACAAACTGGTATAAGCTCAAATATGCCCAACTATTCTCTTAGGAAATAATTTAAATTGTCTATTATATTATTTTTTGCCTTAGTGAAATCAAGAATGTTTGAAATGCAATGTCTTACGTCTTATAATAAACTTACCTATTTTTACAGCCTATCAGATGTACAAATTCTCATAACTAAAATTACTTTCGATTTTATATTCTCTGTTAATTTAAGATGGCACTGCACAAATACCAAAGATACTGTCAGAGAATAACTTTCACAATTAACTAAAAAATTAAAATACGTTCACACCAAAACAAAAGAAACCCACAGGCCAAGTTTCATACCAAAAGGTTATATGCAAAATACCGATAATAAATAAGCTAAATCATAACAGCATCATAAATTGTCAATATGTACAGTGACACGATATTAAACAATTCCATATTGACATTAAAAAATTATTAAGAAATCCACATTGAACAGAGTGAACCAGAGATAAGCAGCAAAAACCAAAGAAATCCGATGTACAATCATAAGATGATAAAGAGCAGTGAGATAGACTTACTGTATGTTGATGTATCAATCTGCTCAAGCAGTTCCTTAATATTGACTTCAAACCTCTCCTGAACGTGCAGGTCACAAAGGAGTCGATCATACAATGCAAGCAATTGAAAATCATATTCACAAAAACTAAATGTCTTAATAGCAAACGTGATTAAGAACATCCGAATCAGAAGCACACGAAACAAAAGTGATGGCAAGTCCTTTCGTGCCAAACCTCTCAGCTCTGCCAACCTAGCATATTGAAAAACCAAATACAAAGAAATTCTGGATTAAATCTTAAAACCACCAAAAATAACCAATGTTGAAAAATAAAGAACGTCAATAGTATACCCTGTGTAGATAAGTGTCTACAGAATCAGGCTTATCATAGTTGATCGCAATGTTCACTCGTTCTATGTCGATTCCTCTTCCAACCAAATCTGTTGCGACGAGAATCCTCTTATGCCCCTCCTTGAATCCCTTGTAGAGGGTCAATATGTAAATCCCACAAAATCGTAAATAAAATAATTAAGACAACCCACCAAATAAAAATCAATAGGCCAATCAAGTGTAAAAGAGTCAATTAAACACATACAGCTACTTAGTTGACCACACCAAAACATTCTTTGTGCAATTATTTGGATCAACCATACAAAGAAAGTAACTATTCCATTCAAAAAGTCAACAGGGACATGCCAGAATGAAAGCAAAGACAAACCTTTCTTCTTGTGAAGTGAATGCAAATAGACGGAAAATTGCACTCCACAAGTAACTTGTTCAGCTCGGTAGCTCAATTAACACTTTTGACAAAGATGACAACTCGATTGAAGTCCAACACATCTAGCAGATCATTCAGCTTGTGATTTTTTTCCCTCGCTCGATTTGATATAGTGCTTCCAAAAGAGGGATTCTCGTTAAGGTAAAAATGTAACCAAAAAACTAAAAGAAGAAACCCGTTGGAATATAAACACACCTGTACAAGACCATGAAGGGTCAACTTTACCTCGTCGTCCACGTAAATCTCCATAGGCTAAAATGAATAAACGTCACAGTAAAGCATATTAGGGGGGCATGAGAAGCTAATTGTATCCATTATGAAATGAATTGACTAACAAACATGGTCTATATTGTGTTTCTAGTCTATCTGAGTCAACTCCTAGTGGAGACATTAACTATTCATACCAAAAGTGCCACCATCGCTGCTCAAAGTAACTCTACATATCCCCACGTTCCCCCTCACAGCCCTTACACTCATCTCAACTTATTAATATAAATTATTTAACATAAAAGATAACAAAAAAAAGCCCAAGTGAAGTGAGGAAATAACAATGCTAAGTGCAAAGAGGAAACACTAAGCACCAGCTATAGAGAACTAGCAAGCTGCCTATGTCCCTCATCAGATGTCAGATGGATAGATTAACACATGATGCCATGGCGAGCATCAAGTGCTCCAACCACTGAATTCTTGACAGAAAATTTCGATTGCAGAAAAGCTAGAATAGTGGAAATATGGTAGACTTCAAAATTCAAGTAGGACTGGCCACAGAACATTACATCTTGCATGAATTTCCTGCAAAGGAGGCGAATCTCATTGCTGAGCGTGGCGGAAAACATCATAACTTGCTTGTCGTGAGGTGTCGTTTTGAAAATCTCCTCATATCTAGAGATACACACACATAAAAAAAAGCAAAAATCCTAACCCCCAAATTCATTCAATTGAACAGTAGCAAAACTCTACCCAACTCTAGTCCCTCAGTCCAAATTCGACTAATTTGAACGTAAATAAAATCTAGATTCAATATCAATCAGACAAAACTATTGAATTCAATACGAGATATAAAATAAAATACACATAAAAAATATACTACTAGAAAACATACCTTACGTGTTGCAGGTGTTGCAACTTTGGGATTGTGGGTGGTGGTTGCTTGGCCGTCAGACGGTGGTTGGTATTAGTTGTCGGACTGCTAGTGGTGGTGGTGGGTGTGGCGATAGCAGCGAATTGGGTGTGGACAGAGCAGCAAATTGGACATAGCTTTTTATATACATATACATCACAAAATAGTTAAGAGCCTCATCAGCTCAAAAACCCTTAAATTTGACAAATTTCAAATGAAATCGGACATGGTAGCTAGTGACAAACTTTTTGCACAACAAACTCATTAAAAGCACAAAGATCAGAGAAAATTTTATGAAACTTACAGTTAAAACTCACTGAATCAGAATCAGGGTCACGTTTGACATAATTGGGTGAGCGTCAAGTCATAGGTGGACAAAGTCCCGAATTGATACTTGGGGAAGCATCTATGCCGTGAGGGGGAGTATTGTGCACGTCCAATTTGGCCGGAGGAGCGCCGACCGGAGTTTCACCGTTTTTGCCCAAAAGGGGATCGCCGCTCGACTTTTTGGAATTTTGTCGTCTATCAAAATTCTATGTGGGTTTTCCATAATTGGAAGTGAGAGTAGGGAGGTTGAGTCTGGTGCAGAGGTGGCGAACAGGAGGTTGAGTCTGGTGAGCGTCCAATTTTTGCTCGCCGGATGACGGCGAGGAGAAACCAGAGGTGGTGGACGGAGGTTTAATCAAGTCAAGGATATGGTGGTTTATTATTAATATAATAATAATCCGTATATCAGTTAAACCAGAAGTGAAAGTAGGATGCGTTTTTAAATTTATTATTATTTTTTTAATATAATCATAATTAAACTGATTTCACTTAATTAAATTAATTATATTTTACTACGTGTTTAGAACGGTTGTAAAATCACCGTTGTAGTATATCAGTTAACTATATTGTACTACGTACATTTACATCGGTTGTGAAAATAACCGATGTCAATTCTACCGGACTGCTCTTTCACAACGGTTATTTAACAACCGTTGTTAATTAACCGTTGTAAAAGGCCTTTTTTGTAATAGTGTTGTTTTGACTACATTAAGAGAGAAAAAAGATTATGTAATATATATATATATATAGGTATAGGATCATGTGAGAATAGATCCGTAGGTGAGAAATGAGAATGAATCCTGACCACTCATTTTAATTATTTTTTCTGAATTTTTTCGCTGGTATTTTAGTAATTTTGAACTTTCGGTGGCATTTTTGTAATTAAGGTCCTTTCTCTCATTTTTCAGAAACTACCCACCCCCACTCGTCATTTTCGAACAGAAGCCAGAAGAAGCCCTTTTATCTCCATTATTTTGCACAGAAGCAAGCTCCATTTTCGTCTCACTGAAACAATCACCCATTCGTAGTTTATCCTCATTTTCGTCTCCATTTTGCGAAACCCTCGCTATCTACCATCTCCTCTCCGTTTTCAAAATCTCGAAACCCTAAGCTCCATTTTCGTCTCACAGAAGCAATCACCCACTCGCGATTGATCCCAATTTTCGTCTCCATTCTCCGAAACCCTCGCTATCTACCATCTCCTCTCCATTTTCAAAATCCCGAAACCCTAGTGTATACAATCGATGGGACAAACTCCGCAAAAATCTCAACCGAAAAAGAAAATTTCTCCCAACAAGAATGCTGGTACGTCTTTCAATTACTGTTTTTTTTTCAATTAACTTTTTACATACATTCGTTTTCTGTTTTTTCAATTAGACGATGAATGATGTAAAATAGTTGCTAGCTTTAAGTAGTTTCTTCTGTTATGGTAGTTTTTTTTAACTTTTAGTGTGTTTTTGTTCTTTTCTTAAGGGTTATTGATAGCTACTGTAATTTGATTTCCTCGTGTGATTTTCGTCATGGAATTCGAATTTGTTCATTTTGTAGGGAAGGGTAAAAAGAAGGCAGTAATTGCCACGAAGGACAAACCTGTAGTTTCTATGGCTTCTGATCCTCAGGATTCGCCAAACAAGAGTTCTTGTACGTATTTTTTTTCTTGAATTTGATGTTTTTGAATTTAGAATTAATTTGGCATATGGGTGTTGGATTATGTGTGATCTGCACATTTCTTTAAATACAAGGATTTGTAAGTAATGTAGCAGAAAGCGATCATCTCATGTATATAAGGATCACACTGTACATAACATTTTCATTTGGTTGTTTTTATGCATAGATACACTTAAATGCTTTCCTTAATCATCAACATGTTATCATTGACTGTAAATTCTACGATCGTTTTGAGTTAATTTTCTGGTTCACGTGTCTTTCATCTTAAACTCTCATAATCACTCCCCTCTTTTTTATTGAAGACTGATTTTCTCTTCGTCTAAATATTTTGAGAAAAATATATTACATTATATGACATATTGTATAGACTTAAAAAAATATACTTACTGGAAGTTCTCTGTTAGTTGGATATTGAGCTTGACTGTTCACATGAGTGTGGCTACTAACAGGAGATTGAGATTCTCAAAATGGTATTTCCTCAACTACAAAGTCTGGAACAACAGGTTGTAAGTGTCCAGTTCTTTTGTGCTTCTTTGCTTTATGATGGCTTCACGATACTTATTCTTTCAATAGGATTTGTGGTGGTGTTATTTGCTCATATAAACGATGGTACCTCAAGTATTTTCATAGAATATATAGTTCGTAATTAGAGTAACTATTAATAATAAAAGGATTTTAGATAAAATATTCTATACTYAAGGAACGTTAGGATTATAAAGAGTGGTTTTGAAGGATATTTTTTTCTGAATTTAATGAGTACCTAAACTAAAGATTTTTCATGTTTATCAATAGTATTAACACTGAACAAAGAATATCTTGAAGTATTTACCATTGATCTTTCGATTTCTACAAGAAGATTGTCAAAATAGAAAACAAGAACATCTTCAATATCTAAATGTGATATAGAATGGGTTCAACTGTGTTAAAAGACATGTAGATTTTTTTCCAACAGTTGCTTTATGATGGCTTGTTTATGAAAATACTTGAGGTACCATCGTTCAAATGAACAAATAAGACCAAAACAAATCCTAGTGAACAATTAATCATCATGAAGCCATCATAAAGCAACTCTTGGAAAAAGATCTACATGTCTTTCAACACCGTTGATGCCATTCTATATCGTATTTAGATATTGAAGATGTTCTTGTTTTCTATTTTGAAAATCTTCTTGAAGATTCAAAWGATCAATGGTAAATATTTCAAGATATTCTTGGTTAACTATTAATAKTATTGATATACATGAAAAATCTTTTATTTAGGTACTCATGAAATTCACCAAAAATAACCTTCAATACCGCCCTTTATAATCCGAACTTTCCTTCTGTTTAGAATATATTATTTAAAACCCTTTTATTATTAATAGTTACTCTAATTACGAACTATATAGTCTATCAAAATACTTGAGGTACCATCATTCATATGAGCAAATATAACCACCACAAATCCTAGTGAAAGAATAAGCATCGTGAGTCCATTATAAAGCAACTATTGGAGAAAGATATACATGTGTTTCAACACAGTTGATGCCATTCTATATCGCATTTAGATATTGAAGATGTTATTGTTTTCTATTTGGACAATCTTCTTGTATTCTCAAAAGATCAATGGTAAATACTTAAGGATAGTCTTGGTTAACTATTATACTATATCATATTATTTTTACTTTCATACCATGCAAATTTATCCTAATCTTCTAACTCCTTTCTCCAATGTTTAGTGCATTCTTTCTTATTTATAAAAAACATTGGGATACCATCTACAAACCCCACAAAAAAATTTTTTGTAAGTCCTTGAAAATATTATTCATAACATCAATTAACGATGTTCGTTCAGTTGTTAAAACAATTGCATTACTTAGTGTGACTTATCTGCAAATGGCCTATTTAGTTTTGTTAAACAGATTGAACGGTGTATTAGAAACTTCGATTGGACAAGGGTTATAACTAAACAAGGCCGCGTTAATCTTGAAGATATGATATCACAAAATGAATCTGTAACGCCCGAGTTTTTATCTTCTTATAATATTAAGCCAAATTTTTTTATTATTATATTCTATTGTTTCAAATACACTAAGTCATTATTCAAATCCAATTGAATTATTTTCAATTATATTATTTTTATTTTTACCAAAGCTCAAATTCAATAACAACATTTTGTTTTACAAAAGCCTAATCCAAGCCCAATGGCAAGCCCAAATTTCAACAATTATTTTTATTATATTATTTCACCAAAGCCCAATCCAAACCCAATAACTTGGCCCTATTCCAACAAAACTACAACCCTAACTTTCTAAAAATATATCCATCTTGGTTTTTAAAGAAAACCCAAACCAACATAATTTTTGCTTGTACGGCCGCAAGGTGAATCTCCCTTCTGTTATTCCATTTTTTTTCAAGAACAAAGCCTTGTAATCAAAGTTTTCGGCAGCCACCGTAATCGGATCGACTGCCGATTATAACCAAGCAATTTAATCCCAACACCACCATCCAAATTCCGACCCAAAACCCACAAGCATCACCGACTCCGATAGCTAGCTTTCGAGCTAAAACAATGACAGTGTGTTGTAGCCATTCATTTATGATTTATACGATTTCTTCTTAACATTGCCG
>BMAC01000698.1:301657-318479 GCA_014905375.1 Phtheirospermum japonicum | reverse complement strand
AAAGAAAAAGAAAATAAAAAGAAAGAATAAGTACAAGAAGAGAAAACCTTATACAAGTTGAG
The DNA here is from genome assembly GCA_014905375.1 of Phtheirospermum japonicum. Taxonomy (NCBI): domain Eukaryota; kingdom Viridiplantae; phylum Streptophyta; class Magnoliopsida; order Lamiales; family Orobanchaceae; genus Phtheirospermum; species Phtheirospermum japonicum. The sequence continues at coordinate 318,417 of BMAC01000698.1, read as the reverse complement.
TTCTTATTTTCATTTTTATTTCATAGATTGTATTGTTAAAGAGGTGTATAGATGACTGGGCTACTCGGGTGATGACTTGGTGGTTTGAGCAGGGATAGACTTTGGCCGGGGCATGGATGGGTGACGTACATGGAGGTCAACTTGTTACTTTTAAGTGTTCGGAAGCTAGTCTAAATCTCTTATCTCAACGTTACCGTGTCGTCCTTTTAGTTGAGTTTTCAGTCGGTTTAATGCATTAACTTCTTGAATCACTTGAATGCAATAGTGATTAGGTCATCGGATAATTAGCTTTTCCTTGTCTACGTCTAGACTAGATTTTGCTTGAGGACAAGCAAAAAGCTAAGTGTGGGGGAGTTGATTTATACATATTTGTATGTGATTTTCGTATTTTTTTGCATCGTGTGTTGTGTGCTTTTAGGGTGTTTAGGTTTATTTTCTTCTCGTTTTTCTTCCTTTTAATAATTTTCATTTCGTATTGTGTTTTATGTTTTTCTACCTTATTTTATAAGTAATAGTTTAATTTTGCTTTATTTTAGTGTTTCAGCTCGAGACGAAGAAGACGGGATGAGCGACGTGACACGTGTAGCTGGCACCCGCAGCCTCGGCCATGTCGATGCAGAGAACGCCCGCGTTGGTTGATGTTAGGTCAACGCAAACTCTCAGTTACGTCAACCTTTGCTATGCCATTCGACGCACAAGCCGACGCAAACTTGCAGTTGCGTCGATACAAGCACGCGTCGGTCGATGCCCTGCCTGGTCGATGTGAGCAGCATGACTCGCGTCGACGTCGACCCTCGGCACACGTCGGTCGATGCTAAGGAAGTTTTGGCGGTTATTACGTGAAATTCTATAAACGGCTGATGGTTTCTTCATTTCAAAAGTGCTAGAACGAGGGGGGAAGGTTCAGAACAATGCAGAGAACCCTCGGTTCATGCCCCCTTTCAATTCATGCAAGATTAGCATTTAATAATTTGTAGTTTCGTCATTTCTCTTTCGAACATTGTTCAAGTTTGTTTCTTACAGCTGAAGATCGATGGAGTGATGATGATTTCTTGAGATCATAAGTGTTCCTGAACTCTGTTTATTTGCTTTCTGGATTTAGCTTTTATTTTCCTTTGTATTTTGATATTGTACTTTAGTGGCATAATTTAGTTTAATCKTTTTACCGTTTCTRTCGTTGTTAATTTATGTTTATTTTCTTTGGAAGTTTAGTTGTGATTTATCGTTAGATTAGTTGATGTTTTAATGTCGATCATGTTCATGCTTTTGTTGATGCGATCGAATATGTTAAWGCTTGTTGGCTAGAATTTAACGTTCTAATGCCTAGGGTCATTTAGAACCATCGAGAGTGACAACCCCGATCATGGAGATGATTCTGGCGCATTAGAACATTCACTTTCTTAATCATTTCAAAGCTTTTTATTCCATTGCTCGTAGATGTTAGAACCCCCCAAACCTTATTTGATCGTGTGTTTAGTTTAGTTTTTATTTCGTTTTTATGTTCGTAAAATCAAACACCGAAATGACTTCCGATTTGTCTTCCTTTTGATTCGACTCGAGTCCAACTTACCGCCTACAGCAACTTCGTTCTCTTGCGGACGAGTTTTTTATTTTTAATAAAAAGTAGATGTAAAAAGTTCGATTCACAAACCTCCTTAAAATTAAAAAGTAATTCCAWATGTTGCTTAAACGTTAGTTTTTCTTAATTACAAATGATAGCAACATATGATTTTTACTTTCATACCATGCCAATTTATTCTTATCTTCTAACGCTTTTCTCAAATGTTTAGTGCGTTCTTCCTTATTTATAATAAAACATTGAGATATCATCTATAAACCCCATAAAATAATTTTTTGTAAATCCTCGAAYATCTTATTCATAACATCAATTAACGATGTTCGTGTAGTTTTTAAAAATAATGGCATTACTTAGTGTGGCTTATCTGCAAATAGCCTATTTACTTTTGTGAAACAGATTGAACAGACTATTAGAAACTTCGTGTGGACAAGGGCTATAACTAAAAAAGGCCGCGTTACCATTACTCTGGTCGAAGTGAATGCGTCCAAGGATGGGGGCGTGGCTCGTGATACATCTTAATCTTAAAGATATGATATTCCAAAATGAATCTCCAATTATAGTTAACGGTATTTGTTCTGAATAATTACTCAATTAAGAACTATATAGTTTATGAAAATATTTGAGGTACCATATTTCATATGAACAAATAAGACCACCACAAATCCTAGTGAACAACTAATCATCGTGAAGCCATCATAAAGAAACTCTTGGAAAAAAATCTACATGTCTTTTAACACAGTTGATCCCATTCTATATCGCATTTAGATATTGAAGATGTTCTTGTTTTCTATCTTGACAATCTTCTTGTAGAATCGAAAGATCAATGGTAAATACTTCAAGATATACTTGGTTCACTGTTAGTACTATTGATAAGCATGAAAAATCTTGAGTTTAGGTACTCATCAAATTCACAAAAAAAATAACCTTCAAAACCYCTRTTTATAATCCGAACGTTCCTTCCGTATAGAATATTTTATCTAAAATCCTTTTATTATTAATAATTACCCTAATTACGAACTATATATTCTATGAAAATACTTGAGGTACCATCGTTCATATGAGCAAATAACACCACCACAAATCCTAGTGAAAGAATAAGCATCGTGAAGCCATCATAAAGCAACTCTTGGAAAAAGATCTACATGTGTTTCAACACAGTTYATGCAATTCTATATCTACATGTGTTATMAAAAAAATTGAACGGTCTATTAGAAACTTCKTYTGGACAAGGGKTWTAACTAAAKAAGGCCGCMTTACCWTTTRTCTMGTCYAAGTGAATGCGTCCAAGGATGGGGGCGTGGCTCGTGATGCATCTTAATCTTAAAGATATGATATCACAAAATGAATCTCCAATTACAGTTAACGGTATTTGTTCTGAATAATTACTCAATTAAGAACTATATAGTTTATGAAAATACTTGAGGTACCATTGTTCATATGAACAAATAAGACCACCACAAATCGTAGTGAACAATTAATAATCGTGAAGCCATGATAAAGCAACTCTTGGTAATAGATATACATGTCTTTTAACACAGTTGATCACATTCTATATCACATTTAAATATTGAAGATGTTCTTGTTTCGTATTTTGACAATCTTCTTGTAGAATCGAAAGATCAATGGTAAATACTTCAAGATATTCTTGGTTTACTGTTAGTACTATTGATAAGCATGAAAATTCTTGAGTTTAGTTACTCATCAAATTCACAAAAAAATAACCTTCAAAACCGCTCTTTATAATCCGAATGTTTCTTCAGTATAGAATATTTTATCTAAAATCCTTTTATTATTAATAGTTACTCTAATTACGAACTATATATTCCATGAAAATACCTGAGGTACCATCGTTCATATGAGCAAATAACAACACCACAAATCCAAGTGAAAAAATAAGCATCGTAAATCCATCATAAAGCAACTCTTGGAAAAAGATCTATATGTGTTTCAACACAGTTGATGCCATTCTATATCGCATGTAGATATTGAAGATGTTCTTGTTTTCTATTTTGACAATCTTCTTGTAGACTCAAAAGATCAATGTTTAATACTTCAAAATATTCTTGGTTAAATATTAATACTATTGATATACATGAAAAATCTTTTTTTTTAGGTACTTATGAAATTCACAAAAACAAACCTTCAAATCCTCTCTTTATAATCCAAACTTTCCTTCAGTTTAGAATATCTTATCTAAAGTCCTTACAAACCTCCTTAAAATTAAAAAGTAATTCCCAATGTTGTTTAAACATTAGTTTTTCAAATTTTAAAATTGATATCACCATATTATTTTTACTTTCATACCATGCCAATTTATTCTTATCTTCTAATGCTTTTCTCAAATGTTTAGTGCGTTCTTTCTTATTTATAATAAAACATTGAGATATCATCTACAAACCCCACAAAATACTTTTTTGTTAGTTCTTGAAAATCTTATTCATAACATCAATTAACGATGTTCGTGCAGTTTTTAAAAGTAATGGCATTACTTAGTGTGGCTTATCTTCAAATAGCCTATTTACTTTTGTGAAACAGGTTTAACTGACTATTATAAACTTCTTGTGGACAAGATCTATAACTAAAAAAGGCCGCGTTACCTTTCTCTGGTCGAAGTGAATGCGTCCAAGGATGTGAACAAATAAGACCACCACAAATCCTAGTGAACAATTAATCATCGTGAAGCCATCATAAAGCAACTCTTGGAAAAGAATCTACATGTCTTTTAACATAGTTGATCCCATTCTATATCGCATTTACATATTGACAATGTTCTTCTAGAATCGAAAGATTGGTAAATACTTCATGATATTCTCGGTTCACTTTTAATACTATTGATAAACATGAAAACTCTTGAATTTAGGTACTCATCAAATTCATAAAAAATGTCCTTCAACACCGCTCTTTATAATCCGAACGTTCCTTCAGTATAGAATATTTATCTAAAATCCTTTTATTATTAATAGTTACTATAATTATGAACTATATATTCTATGAAAATACTTGAGGTACCATCGTTCATATGAGCAAATAACACCACCACAAATCCTAGTGAAAGAATAAGTATCGTGAAGCTATCATGAAGCAACTCTTGGAAAAAGATCTACATGTGTTTCAACATAGTTGATGCCATTTTATATCGCATTTAGATATTTAAGATGTTCTTGTTTCTATTTTGAAAATCTTCTTGTAGACTCAAAATATCAATGGTAAATACTTTAAGATATTCTTGGTTAACTATTAATACTATTGATATGAATTAAAAATCTTTTGTTTAGGTACTCATGAAATTCACCAAAAATAACCTTCAAATCCGCTCTTTATATCCGAACTTTCCTTCAATTTAGAATATTTTATCTAAAGTCCTTACAAACCTCCTTAAAATTAAAATTAATTTCCAATGTTGTTTAAACGTTAGTTTTTCTTAATTACAATTGATAGCACCATATTACTTTTACTTTCATACCATGCCAATTTATTCTTATCTTCTAACGATTTTCTCAAATGTTTAGTGCGTTCTTCCTTATTTATAATATAACATTGAGATATCATCTACAAACCCCACAAAATACTTTTTTGTAAGTCCTTGAAAATCTTATTCATAACATCAATTAACGATGTTCGTGCAGTTTTTAAAACAATGGCATTACTTAGTGTGGCTTATCTGCAAATGGCCTATTTAATTTTATGAAAAAGATTGAACGGTTTATTAGAAACTTCCTGTAGACAAGGGCTATAACTAAACAAGGCAGCATTACCAATTTTCTGGTCAAAGTGAATGCGTCCAAGGATGGGGGCGTTGCTCGTCATGCATCTTAATCTTGTAGATATGATAACATAAAATGCATCTCCAACTATAGTTAACTATATTTGTTTTGAATAATTACTCAATTAGGAACTATATAAGTTATGAAAATACTTGAGGGACTTTTGTTAATATGAACAATTAAGACCCCCACAAATCCTAGTGAACAATTAATCAACGTGAAGCCATGATAGAGCAACTCTTAGAAATAGATCTATATGTCTTTCAACACAGTTGATCACATTCTATATCAAATTTAGATTTTGAAGATGTTCTTATTTCGTATTTTGACAATCTTCTTGCAGACTCAAAAGATCAATGGTAAATATTTCAAGATATTCTTGGTTAACTATGAATACTATTGATATGCATGAAAAATCTTTTGTGTAGGTACTCATGAAATTCACCAAAAACAGCCTTCAAACATCGCTCTTTATAATACGAACTCTCCTTCTGTTTAGAATATTTTTTCTAAAGTCCTTACAAACCTCCTTAAAATTAATAATTAATTCCAAATATTATTTAAACGTTAGCTTTTCTTAATTACAATTGATAGCAGCATATTATTATTAATTTCATACCTTGCAAATTTATCATTATCTTCTAACGCCTTTCTCAAATGTTTAGTGCGTTCTTCCTTATTTATAAAAAAACATTGGGATATCTTCTACAAACCCCACAAAAAAAAATTTTGAAAGTCCTTGAAAATCTTATTCATAATATCAATTAACGATGTTCGTGCTTAAACAATGGCATTACTTAGTGTGGCTTATCTGCAAATGGCCTATTTAATTTTATGAAAAAAATTGAACGGTTTATTAGAAACTTCCTATAGACAAGGGCTATAACAAAACAAGGCAGCGTTACCATTTTTCTGGTCAAAGTGAATGTGTCCAAGGATGGGGGCATGGCTCATGATGCATCTTAATCTCGAAGATATGATATCACAAAATGAATCTCCAATTATAGTTAAGGGTATTTGTTCTGAATAATTACTCAATTAATATCTATATAGTTTATGAAAATACTTGAGTTACCATCGTTCATATGAGCAAATAAGACCACCACAAATTCTAGTGAATAATTAATCATAGTGAAGCCATCATAAAGCAACTCTTGGAAAAATATCTACATGTCTTTCAACACAGTTGATCCCATTCTATATCGCATTTAGATACTGATGATGTTCTTGTTTTCTATTTTGACAATCTTCTTGTAGAATCGAAAGATCAATGGTAATTACTTAAAGATATTCTTGGTTCACGGTTAATACTATTTATAAGCATGAAAAATCTTTAATTTATATACTTACCAAATTCACCAAAAATAACTTTCAAAATTACTCTTAATAATCTGTACGTTCCTTTAGTATAGAATATTATCTAAAATACTTTTATTATTAATAGTTACTCTAATTATGAACTATATATTCTATGAAAATACTTGAGTTGCCATCGTTTATATGAGAAAATAAAACCACCACAAGTCCTAGTTAAAGAATAAGCATCGTAAAGACATCATAAAGCAACTCTTGGAAAAAGATCTACATGTGTTTCAACACAGTTGATGCCATTCTATATCGCATTTAGATATTGAAGATATTCTTGTTTTCTATTTTGACAATCTTCTTGTAAACTCAAAAGATCAATGGAAAATACTTCAAGATAATCTGGGTTAACTATTAATTTTATTGGTATGCATAAAAATCTTTTGTTTAGGTACTCATGAAATTCACCAAAACTAACCTTCAAATCCTCTTTATAATCCAAACTTTCCTTCAGTTTAGAATATTTTATCTAAAGCCCTTACAAACCTGCTTAAAGTTAAAAAGTAATTCCAATGTTGTTTAAACTTTAGTTTTTCTTAACTATAATTGATAGCACCATATTATTTTTACTTTCATACCATGCCAATTTATTCTTACCTTCTAACACTTTTCTCAAATGTTTAGTACGGTCTTCCTTATTTATAAAAAACAATTGAGATATCATCTACAAACCCCACAAAATACTTTTTTGTAAGTCCTTGAAAATCTTATTCATAACATCAATTAACGATGTTTGTGCAGTTTTTAAAAACAATGGCATTACTTAGTGTGGTTTATCTGCAAATAGCCTATTTACTTTTGTGAAACAGATTGAACGGACTATTAGAAACTTCATGTGGACAAGGGATTTAACTAAAAAAGGCCGCGTTACCTTTTCTCTGGTCGAAGTGAATGCGTCAAAGGATGGGGGCGTGGCTCATGATGCATCTTAATCTTAAAGATATGATATCACAAAATGAATCTCCATTTATAGTTAACTGTATTTGTTCTATATAATTACTAAATTAAGAACTATATAGTTTATGAAAATACTTGAGGAACCATTGTTCATATGAACAAATAAGACAACCACAAATCCTAGTGAACAATTAATCATCGTGAATCCAACATAAAGCAACTGTTGGAAAAAAATCTACATGTCTTTTAACACAGTTGAACCCATTCTATATCACATTTAGATATTGAAGATGTTCTTGTTTTCTATTTTGACAATCTTCTTGTAGAATCGAAAGATCAACGGTAAATACTTCAAGATATTCTTTGTTCAGTTTAATACTATTGATAAACATGAAAAATCTTTAGTTTAGGTACTCATCAAATTCACAAAAAATAACCTTCATAACGTTCCTTCAGTATAGAATATTTTATCTAAAATCCTTTTATTATTAATAGTTACTCTAATTACGAACTATAAATTTTATGAAAATACTTGAGGTACCATCATTCATATGAGCAAATAACACCACCACAAATCCTAGTGAAAGAATAAGCATCGTGAAGCCATCATAATGCAACTCTTGGAAAAAGATATACATGTGTTTCAACATAGTTGATGCCATTCTATATCGCATTTAGATATTGAAGATGTTCTTGTTTCGATTTTGACAATCTTCTTGTAGACTCGAAAGATCAATGGTTAATACTTCAAGATGTTCTTGGTTAACTATTAATACTAATGATATGCATGAAAAATCTTTCGTTTAGGTACTCATGAAATTCACCAAAACTAACCTTCAAATCCTCWCTTTATAATCCGAACTTTCCTTCAGMTTAGAATATTTTATCTAAAGTCCTTACAAACCTGCTTAAWATTAAAAAGTAATTCCAAATGTTGTTTAAACTTTAGTTTTTCTTAACTACAATTGATAGCACCATATTATTTTTACTTTCATACCATGCGAATTTATTCTTACCTTCTAACACTTTTCTCAAGTGTTTAGTACGGTCTTCCTTATTTATAAAAAAAACATTGAGATATCATCTACAAACTCCACAAACTAATTTTTTGTAAGTCCTCGAAAATCTTATTCATAACATCAATTAATGATGTTTGTGCAGTTTTTAAAAACAATGGCATTACTTAGTGTGGCTTATCTACAAATAGCCTATTTACTTTTGTGAAACAGATTAAACGGACTATTAGAAACTTCGTGTGGACAAGGATTTAACTAAAAAAAGCCGCGTTACCTTTTCTCTGGTCGAAGTGAATGCGTCCAAGGATGGGGGCGTGGTTCGTGATGCATCTTAATCTTAAAGATATGATATCACAAAACGAATCTCCATTTATAGTTAACTGTATTTGTTCTAAATAATTACTCAATTAAGAACTATATAGTTTATGAAAATACTTGAGGAACCACTATTCATATGAACAAATAAGACAACCACAAATCCTATGGAACAATTAAAATTTTCAAAATCCTTACTTTTCAAGGATCTTTGGGCCTTTTTACAGTATGGGTAGGGCATGTTTAGATGGCAACATGCTCAAAAACCTGAATATGCTCAAAATAGACCAAAACTTCCTTATCTTGAGGTATATACTTAACAATCTGGGATGAATATTAGTTTTTATGTGGTCTGTGTACATGCACTATCTCAAATTAATGTGGCATGTAGGTGTTGGATCATGTGTGTTTATTTTTGTGAAGTTTATTTTCCTCATGTTATTTTCCTCATGGAATTCAAATTTGTGCATTTGTAGGTAAGGGTAAGAAGAAGGCAGATATTGCCATGAATGGCAAAACTGTAGTTTCTATGCCTTCCGATCCTTAGGATTTGAGTCCTCAAGATTCAATGCAAGAGGTAGAAGTACGAACGAAGAAGAAGGCAGATGTTGCCGCGAAGAAGAATCATATTCCTAATGTTTCTGCTCCTCTGGAGTCAAGTCTTCAGTATTCAGGACAGCAGGTTGAATTACAAATGAAGAATAAGGAAGATATTGGCGTGAAGGGTACAACGCCGATATTGGGTTCCTTTTACGTGCCTGTTGCAGGAGAGAATACTGAATTGGTTCACGAGGCTTCAAAAAAAGTAACCAAAGTTCAAAAAACAAACAAGCAAGGTAATAGATTGGCATTTGAGTTTTTCTTTTTCTTTTTGTGATGATATTTGGATTTTTCTCACCATCAGTTTTTATAAGGAATGATGATATGTACTCGGTAGAAAGTGCAAATAAATGTATTGTCATGTGCAATTTAAGTTGCACTAATGTGCAAAATCCATTGCATTGAAATGATTTCAAGCTTTTAGGATGTATATTGTAGCTGTGCAAAGAAATGAACAGTAATGTGCAAAAACATTTCTAGTAATGTGCAAAGAAATGTATAGCATATGCATAGGTGTATTCTCCTTTTATGATCTTTTTTGATATCTTTTGTGCTTATTCTTTGTAACATATTTTTTATATGCACAGGTGTAATCACGAAGAAGAGGAAGATTAATGTCATTGAACCGAAAAGAAAAGCAAAAAAAAAAACAAGGTGTACTAAGGTGAAAGCTACAGAACAAGGTATTTTTATTATTATTGCTCTGCAGTCTATATTATACTTTTTTTATCTTTTTTTTTTTACTTTATGTATTTTTAATGCATGTGTTCTTGTAATACAGGAGTGAAGTTATTTTCAAGAGAAATAATTTTTATGTTTCAAGAGATGTATTACAAAGCTTAATGGCAGGTGAACAAGTGAATAGTCATGTATTGGACTTATGGTCTATTTTTTTAAATGACAATGAAAGTTGAAAGGTTGGGGGTCTCCAAGTAGATTTTTTGCAAGCATTGGCCCTTGTAACAAGGTTAGAAATACTTAATTTATATTTCATATTTTTTCTTTATTATTATACATAACATTCTTTTATACAATTTTACATGTGCAGTTACTTTTTGTTGGTGCTGATAGCAAAGAAAATAAATATCAGATGTTTACTCAGGCCCTGGATGCAAACTTAAAAAGGATGAAAACGTTTGAAACAAAAGATATATCACTGGTACGTTATTCGATATCATTATACTAATTTTCAATTTAGTTTTTTAAATATATATAAAAAAAAAATTTGCAGTTTTTCTTCCCCGTGCACACGGATCATAATTATATTTTGTTGTTTCTGTGTCTTTGTTTTCCTAATAATCAAAATATATAATAAAATGGCTTAGGGGTGTTTTTGATTTTTTATTATGAAGCAATTTTTTAATTTGTAAAAATTAATGCATTAATGTGAACACACTGAAACATAAATGTGCACAGACTAAAAACATAAATGTGCACACACTGAACTGAAACATAAATGTGCACAGATTGAAACATGAATGTGCACAATAATGTGAAATAATGTGCAGACATAATTCTTTAGCATTGTAATTATTTTTTTCAAATTATTTTTCTTGTTGTTTTTGTCCACATAAAATTCTTTTTTATTTATTTTTTGCAGAAGGATGTGTTTTCGAAGTTTCTAAGAGGACAAAACATGGCCCACTACGCCAATGTGGTTTCAAAACTTGAACCACACTTTCTCGAGATGCCATGTACAATGGGGGTAGAAAACACGAATTCGGGTGTTTTGACCATGAGACACATGGAGACATACATGGGGGCTGGATTGAAGGGCAACTGGATGTGTGGGATTAGAAGCGGAGATAAAAAGAAAAAAAAAACTGAATTGCATCCGTAAGAAGTATTACTACACCTTGGCATGCGCAGAGATAAACGATTTGAAGGATGTAAACATGAACATTGCGAAACAGTATCTCCCAGTTTACAAGGCAGAGAAACTAGAACGAAAGGCTGAATTGAAGAAGTGATCTGCATGGCGATGAATTTTATTTTTTGTTTGGCTTCTGTAGGAATACCTTTTTAAGTAGAAAAAACTGGAACGGAATGCTTATTTTATTTTTATTTTTTTGATGTCTCTTTGTTGTGTAAGAAGTCTTGTCTAAGTAGAAGAAACGGGAACATAATGTTTATTATGTTTGATATCTATTTCTATTGTTCTGTTTGTTTGTAAGTAGAAAAAAAAATTTACGACTGAGAAAAACTGTGTTTTGCATATTAAATTTTTTTAATAATTGTCCAGGTGAGGGAAAGAGAAATATTTAAATTTCCAAGTTTTTAACTTCGATGGTTGCACTTTTGGTTGTGCATATGTTATTGCATTATTTGTGTGAATGATATCATTACAATCCGACCATCGGGTTGGATTTGTCTAGATCCAAATTAAGCACTGTCTATGTACGAAAACACCAAAAAGGTCTTATTTTTAAATTTCAAACAAAATTATATTTCAATTAATTTTTACAAAAGCCCAAAAGACCATCACCTAAAATAGGAACTCATTAAATACCACTGTGCATAATTTATTGCACTATTGTGCAAAATTAATTGATTTGTTGTGCAGAAGGTCATACTTGTTTGTGCACAACCTACTTAGAAAAATTAAGAGTAATAAAAATAAGAAAATAATATGAAAGGTTTTCAACTCGGCAGAGCTTAGAAAACGTCAAAAAGGTCTTATTTATGAATCTCAGACAAAACTATATTTCAATTAATTTGTACGAAAAGCCCAAAAGACCATCACCTAAAATAGGAATTCATTAAATACCATTGTGCACAATCTATTGCACTTTTGTGCAAATTGATTGATCTGTTGTGCAGAAAGTCATACTTGTTTGTGCACAACCTACTTCGAAAAATTAAGAGTAATAAAAATAAGAAAATAATATGAAGGGTTTTCAACTCTGCCAACTGCTCCTCTTTTTTGCTTCATTCCTCAAATTACCTGCAAGTTATAATTTTTGTGCAAATAAGTATGCATAACTTTTAGAGATGAGAAAAAAAAGGAAAACAAAAAATACAATTGTGCATTTTTTGTCATTGACTTTACTATGTACAACCTGTTGTTTTCTCTTTGGACAAGTTCTCGTATTATGCCCGGCCCTTTCACCACAAGTTTTGCACACCCTTTGTTTTTCCTTCTTCTGCTTCTCATCAATCGACTTTTCTTGGCTTGTTTTTTTTCTTTTCCCACACCCTTTATTTTTCAATTGCATAGGAGGACGAATAGCAATTTCAACAGGTGTAGTTTCACAAAAAGTTTTAATTCTCTGTTTTTTACTTGCGGTAGATGAAGCGTCTTGTTGCTCAACTGTAACTGTCCTCGTCTCAGCCAATGCCACACATAAGTGTATATTAGACCATAATTTGTTAAGTAGAAATTTTCTTTCATCGATTTTTACAAATTGCTCGATAATGGCATCATTGATGTGAAACATTGGATTTAGAGTTGCGTTTTTAGTCCAACGGGAAAGGACAAATTTTCGTGGGATAACATCCATGTTTAAGTCCTTAYAGACAACAAAAATGTGTCTGCAGAGCCACCCAAATCTTTCAAAATTTTTGCAAGAGCGCATAYAACAACTACCATCAGATTTGTGCACTACTGTAAAGACCTTACCATTATCTTGAATGTCGCACTCAACATTTTCATCATTTTCACTAACACGTAAAACTCTACAACTAAAACACGCTGCACAAATTTTATTCTGCACCTCAATAAATATAATGTCTGTGTACACAGAGCGTGCATTCTTCTCCAAAGCTAATGGCGTCTTTAGATCAGCAAAATATGGCTCACACACACTTTTTAAACTCGATGACGTGTTTCTCTGCAAATCCATAGCACTGTCGAAATGCATGAAAATTTCGACTAAACTGTCCTGGTGATTTGTAAAATTTCCAAACCATTAGTTTTCACTTTCTGATCTAGATGTAGTTCTCAACAATCCGCTCATAGAAACATCCCTAATGCAGGGATCCATTATTCGTGTATTTTGAATAAATCACGAAACCACCTGTGATCTACTAAATTAAAATCTTCCATAATTCCATTCTATTTTTCTTCGAATTCCTTAGGCTCTATGTACTCATTCCAAACGATATCATTAAGCCTTTTATTGAAATTTTCATCACTACTTAAAACAGGCCCAACTTTTTCACACACCTTCATCATGATGTGCCACATACAGTATTGATGTATTGTAGTCTCAAACACCTTTGAAAATTCAATTGCAATTGAGGGATCTTGGTCAGTAATGATGTATCTTGGCTCATGCACCATTGCCTTTTTGAATTATCTGAGTACCCATACATAAGAATCAACATCTTTAGTGGCTATCAACGCAGCAGCAAATGTGACACATTTTTTGTGGTTGTCAATCCCCGTAAAAGGTGCGAACACCATATTGTACCTGTAGCAAAAGAAATTTTTATTGATTTAATGTGTAAAAATTAATGCATTAATGTGCACACACTGAAATATGAATGTGCATAGATTGAAACATAAATGTGCACAGACTAAAAATAAAAATATAAATATGCACACACTGAATTGAAACATGAATGTGCACACACTAAAACATGAATGTGCACACACTGAACTGAAACATAAATGTGCACAAACTGAAACATGAATGTGCACAAGCTATTATTTGTGGCATTAATGAATTATTTGTGAAAATAATGAAATTTAAATATTTTCAGAAAAATGAATATGTACTTGTTAGTTCTGTACATTGCATCAAATGACACCACATCACCAAACACGGCAAAGTTTTTTCTAGAAATGGGATCAGCCAAGAAAATTCTCTTTAGCCGGTCACACTCATCAAATTCATAGTCAAAGTAGAACGCTGAACTGATTTTTTGTCTTCTATAACACTTGTCAATAACCAACTATGCATCAGCCCCTGAAATATATGCTAACAAGTCTCTTTTGTAGTTTTTGAAATCGACACTAGTAGCACCGATATTCTGGTAGCCTCCAACAATTTGTTTGTACAATCTAAAAGACTTCACTGGACCAATGTTTGCCCTATATAATTCAACACAAAATTCTCATGTCCGACATTTATTGCTCGGTTTTCTTTTAAGAATGGTAAGCACTCTTTAGAAGCCAATGGATGGTGATGTTTCTCTTCAAATAAATGGAGTAAGTATCCGCTATTCCCATCCAATTTCAATACGAACCTAGCTTTGCACCCAACTCTATTTGTTACCCGACGCCTAATTTGATGTTCAACAACTACTGGTAATGCTGCTCTTTTTGGTGTGAGGGATACACTTGTTGTGGTTGCCATTTTTGCTCCAGGTGGGTTTCTCCTACTCTCGTTCTTGTAGCCTTATTTTGAGCACAGTAGATACTGTCAAACAACTATACCATCATCTGATTTTATTTTTGTGGTATGACGAACGTCAAAACCAACCTCCTTGGCATAAGACTTGTAAAACTGCATAGCTTCATTCAAGCTTCTAAATTTCTGATTAACATAACGTTTAATTGAATCTTCACATATCGGAACCCAATATTTTGTAGAGTTAGGTGTCATGACATTAGTTTGTCGAACAGGCTCACAATTGTGGGAAGAACATTCAACATCACCAGCAAAAGCTCGCATTCAATCAGTGCACAAAACAATACATGCCACTAGTGCTGTTATACGAGCCGAGTCGAGCCCGAGCACCCAAAGTTCAAACTCGGCTCGAGCATGTTTCGAGCCTAGTTCGATCTCGCTCGTTTACATTAATGAGCTAAAATTCTAGCTCGGCTCGGCTCGCTAGTTGCAAATTCTAGCTCGGTCTTGACTCATTTAAACGAGCCCAGCTCGTTAGAGCTCGAGCTCGAAAATTATTTACTCTTGAAACCATTATTTTGAAAAAGTTGATTACTCAATTAAGAAAGATAATGACAGAGGCAAATGATAACCATGAACTCAGGACTTCATTACTATGTTCTATTTGTTACACAGTAAACAATCACAAACTAAAACAAGCTTTGAGAAAATCTCAGCAGTAAGCTTTTGCAATTATTTGTTTCTCTTTCAACAAACAGTGCAACCATCACCTAATATCTTCATAGGTAACAAAGATGAGCACACATTACACAACTCAAGAAGTATACAAAACAAAAAAGGAAAAACAAAATCAATTTCAAATTCGATCTCAATTTTATCGAGATGAACACGTCACARAGTACATCCTCTCGCATCGTATCCCACCTCCTCAYCCACAAAGCCCTCACATCACYCYCTTACRGGACTTCTTCYCTCGGCGGCGCGTCTTCTTGTTATTCCCGAATGCGCTGCAATATCCGCATGCCGATACCTTCAGAGATGGCGGATCAATCGTCGGCGACACTCTCCCTGTACGGAACCCCCGTCCGCCATTGGATCGGCTCCTCTCGATCGTCAATACGGCCGCCGGCGACGAATTCCTAACGGCCACGGCCGAATCTCCTTTACTCTCTTCCTGAGCCTTTTCGCCATTATCATCTTTGTGTTGTCCGTCGGCGATCTGTGAATGTGACTCACAAGAGGGGAGGCAGTCTGTAAGAAAGAATTAGGGTTACAGGCCATTGGGAAGGGGTGGGCAATATATACACACACATATGAAATGACTTTAATGGCCCTGGTGTTCGAGCCTATCGAACAGCTTGCGAGTCGGGCTCGGCTCGGCTCGTTAACTAAACAAGCATATTATGAGCTCGAGCTCGGCTCGTTTATTAAAATAAACGAGTCGAGTTCGAGCCTTAACGAGCCAAAACGAGCCGGGCTCTCGAGCTGCTCGTTTTGTATAACAGCTCTACATGCCACATATAACACGACAGAAAAATTATTTAAAACTTCACGAATTTTTTTAAGACTTCACAACAAGTGCAAAACACCATTCAGCACGGACGTGAACAAGGGAACACACTAATGTGCACAAAACAAATCAGACAGCAACCACATCAAACGACGACACTCGTGGATTTTTTTAAGACTTCACGACACGTGCAAAACACCATTCAACACGGACGTGCACAAGGGAACACACTAATGTGCACAAACTGACACCGACTTGTGCACAAAATAAATCAGACATCAACCACATCAGACGACGACACTCACGGATTTTGTTAAGACTTCACGACACGTACAAAACACCATTCAGCACGGACGTGCACAAGGGAACACACTAATGTGCACAAACTGACACTGAGTTGTGCACAAAATAAATTAGACA
>BMAC01000698.1:255429-271798 GCA_014905375.1 Phtheirospermum japonicum | reverse complement strand
TGATCTTATCAAAGATTATCTTTTTTGGAATATTATTGTCGGACGTGTATCCTTGAAAACCAATAAATGTTACTCATTTATATGAATTTTGTACTCACTAACAATGTCGATTAGGATTTAATTTAAGAACCCACCGTGTTTAAAGATCGTATCACTCTATGGTGTGATTCTATTGTATTCTGGCTGAATATTGTAATATCAAGGGTGTTGGTTTGATGATTGGCGCTGTATATCAAAGGATTTCACAAAGTGAAGGCTAATTTATCTCTCTCATTTTGTAATAGATTTGTCGGTATTTCGAGAGGAGAACAATGACAAAGTAATGAAGTATATTAAAAATAGAAGTCTGTTATTTTAATTGGACAATTTAATCCCATGTTTCCAAATAAAACAAACATGGGATTTCAATTATAATCCTATCGAGAAAACAAACAATGGATAAACAGAGGGTAAAGGGTCATTTAATTTATCCACGTGCAAATCTCGGTGCGTTGAATCTAAGAATGAATTCAAACCACACAACAGATTTTAAGATTGCTTGTCTTGGTGCGTGCGTGCCTTCTATAGCTTACGGTAGACGCCAACCGTACAGTCATACTCAACTCAATATAAACATTAGTTCACTGAGCACAATTTTCAGTGTAAAATATGAGTGGGACTGGAAATAACACTTGGGGATCAGTAACCACCGGAGAAAATTCCTCCGCGGCCACCCACGGCGGCAGACAGCCAGTTAGGGCGGGGCCGACAGGGCAGGCAGCAAGTCTGCAGCAACCGAAGAGAGGGAAGGTGATGAAAAATATCATGGGCTGATCTCTTAGGAGGATCTCCCAATCCTCGTCCCACTTGATAAATAAAGGTTTATAATTTTATATTAACGTTAGCTACGTATTTTGGGATTTTTATTTCCCTTGTTAATGCTGTTTAGATCTTGTATGCTTGTATCAATATCTAAACAAAAAGATCGCTCGGATTTTCTTTTTCTTTTCTTTTAGTGTGTGTGTGAGTGAGAGTTGGGATTTTTGTTATTTTGTGTTTAGGGATTAAAAAAAAAACTGATGTGAATTTAATAAAAACTGATATGGACCCGCCCATTATATCTTCCTATAATTATATTATTTCCAAATTATTATTTATAATATTTTTATATTTTTCAATATTGTTTATATTGATACATTACCATTCAATATGCTATTTTAATCAATTAATTTAATAAATACTAATTTAAAATCAGATATCCGCGTCAATTACCAATTATCAACCAATCAAGCCCATAGTTTGAAAATGGAACGATTCATTTGAAAACAAAATTTACAGTAAACTCCATATATCCTACCAAACAAAAACTGTATAAGGCCTTTAAATTTCAATACTTTAATAGCTGAGTCAGTAGAAGATGGAGATTAAATTGTGATGAAGCTGGATAGAGCAGAAGTACAATTTCAAAGAGTGAGGCTCAAATAATTTTGTGAAGGAATATGGACAATCGATATTTTATTTAACTTGAATTCAATTTGAATAATGTCATTATGAAGCATGTATTTTTTTGGGAGATAAACGCAACAAAGATATCAGTCTTCTATGAAAAGAATAAAAATTAAAAGAATATGAATATTGGGGTAAAAATACAAATTAAAAAATATATATATATATATATAGGAGCTTTATGCACTGTACGGATGTATTGAATTGTTATATAATGGTGACATTGACGGAATACAGCCGTGTCATGTTTCGCTACTCATCATCCAATCAACTAAGACGATGACGATTGCTGACCTCCGCACTTATGACGGTCTACACAATTGATTTTACTATTAATATATATATATTATATATATAGTATATATATAATATATATATATATATATATATATATTAATTTAATACTCGTGTGTTACACGGAATTTATCAAAACTAAATATAAAATTATTTATGATAATTATAGGGTTTTTAAATTTAAAAATATTCAAAAAAATATTGTATTCTCAATTTGAACCTTATATTGATGCATAATCAATATTTATAACTATTATTCTTTATTATTAAATAATTTTATATTTTAATATTTAGATTACATAATTCTCAACCCGTGTCTAATTCCTATTAATTAATTATTATTATTATCGATACTTTTATATACTGATATTGAAATTGAATTCGATAACAACTTATAGTTTCATACTTGGAGAATTTCAAAATACGTCATATTCCAACCCTTGTCGCATTATACCGGGGTCTAATCAATATTCATTCATTATTATTACTTTATAATTTTCTATTTTTTATGTTATGTTGAGTTCGTTAATAATATTTAGTTACATACTTAGATAATTGTAATAACTCAAAATTTATTTATATTTATATTTGAAAGAAAATCCGTAGAAAATTGGTTTTGTAAAAATATAAAATATATAACACTCGCATGTCGCATGTGAAAATGTGATATAAAAATTTAAATTCTATAAGGCAGTGATAATTCGATTAAAAAAATTGTATATCTAACTTGTAGAATATGTAATATTATTTTTTATTTCCTTTTTATACGTAAGATATTAAATTGTTCATATAGATATATAATGTGTTTATCAATGCATTATATTGAGATTGGATAAGGAGATTTAGAATATATTTAACTTTTATTTCTTAGGTATAATAATTTATTATTATTTGTGGTTGTCATCTCTCTCTCTCTCTCTCTCTCTCACACACACACACACACACTCACTCTCTCTCTCTCTCTTTCTTTTTTGGCATAACAATACTTTTTCATATAAAGTTTTAATGTTATTCTCAATATATTAAGATTAGATATCCAAATTTAAGTTTATATTTTTTTTAATAATTTTATATAACTCATATTTTTTTAAATAAAATATTAAAAATTTATAAATAAAATTATTTCAACTTTTATTATAAATAAAAAATTAATTCAACATATATAGATTTTTTCTAATTGAATATTACTTAATTATTTTTTTATATCAGTAAAATAAAAGTAAGATATTGAATTAGATAAAATATTGAATTAACATATAATAAAAGAAAAATATTAAATAAAAAAAATATAATAATAGAAAAATATCAAATTAGGTAAAAATATATAAAAAGAAGATATTAAATTAGGTAAATATTAGGTTCGTTAATACCGAACCACCAGGATTTTTTTCAAAGCTAACAAAGCCTGAGAAACAGACACATAGGATAGGAGGATTTTGCATTAATATATAGGGTAGATATATATGATAACTATATTGGCTACATGAGACCCGGAAAAAAAAATTTAGCTACATTTGGTAACTTTTCAACTATTTTTTTTTTTAAATTAAATCTCACATGACACAATTGTTAACTTTTCAACCCAAGTTTTAAAGTCCATGCGTGTGTTTTTTGAGGTTTAATCGTAGGAGCAGAATTTCAGATTTTATGACTACAAATTAGAATATCACTGCTTAAAACTTTTGAATTTGTGACCAAAACTTTTTGAATTTTTTTGAAGCTCTTAATTCAGATTTTATGATAAATCAATTCCGATTTTTTGAAATTTCAGAATTACATATTTTTGAGCCACATAAATCGAAATTTTTACTGTCCAAAACTCACTATTTCAAAATTATTATATATATCCGATTATTAGCCATATATATAGGATTAAGATCATGTGAGAACCAAATCCCTAGGTGGGAACTTAGGAAGCGCTATATTATATTATATATGATGCTAATTTAAATAATGCAAAATGCTATTTATATTTTCACATTACTAATTTTATGTTCACATGATTTTTACTATTATTTTATTAGCATGTACATGATTCATAAATAGCATCACATCTTATGTAATATAGCAGGTTTCTAGGTTCCCACACAGTGATTAGTTTCCATGTGAGCCCATCCATGTGTGTGTGTGTGTGTGTGTGTGTGTGTGTGTGTATATATATATATATATATATATATATATATATATATATATATATATATATGTGTGTGTGTGTGTGTGTGTGTGTGTGTGTGTGTGTGTGATTATGTTCAAATGAGAACCATGTTCCTATATGTGAACCTATAGTCAATTATGTGCCTTAGATATAATTAAATGGATGGATCAAATTTTTGTGTATTTTCTTATTTAATTAAAAGTATTAGGATTGTATAATAAAAGCACTACTGGTGGGAATTTTTCTATAGAACTAGATAGGGCTCCACTACGGAGACCTATATAACACATGGCATCCACCCCACCGTGTTATTTATAAAAAAGAAAGAAAAATAAAAGAAAAAATGATTAAGGGCTCAAATGAATGTCATGTCATTTATAGGGCTCCATAATGGAGCCCTATCTGGTTCTATAGAAGAACCGCTATTGGTGGTGTATGTAATTGAAAATATTAATAAAGTACTGTGATTGTATAATAAAAGCACTGCTGATATATAATAAAAGCACTAGTTCGCAGGTTCGCACATAATGACATGTTTTCATTTGAACCCACCCCTATATATATATATATATATATATATATTCTCAATTGAAATAATAGATAAAGCAAGCATAACAAAAGCAAACATAAAAATAAAATTAACTATAGGCACCGAATAAAGAAAAACAAAGTATGAAAATAACTAAATCACAAGCCAAAGAAAAATTCAGAATCTAAAAAAAAAAAAAAAAGCAAGGCATTATAATTAAATAAATTAAGAGGCCTCAAAATATAAATAATTTGGTAATAACACAATAAAATATTAAAGCATACCGGAATTAAACTCTAAATAATCTGGTATCTTTCACAACAATCTTTTTTTTTTTTTTTTTACAAAATCGGTAGTTGATTCAATCCGATTCACATGCAAAATTAGAATCCTAAACAAATGAAATATTCACTTAGAGAATTAGAATCCTAAACAAATGAAATATAGTAAATCAAAATTTTCTATTCATACGAAAATTGATTGCCTAAAATCATTCTAATGCAGTAGGTCGAATTAAAGACATTTAATTGATTGAAATTGCAGCAAATCAATTTTATAAATATAATTAACTAATAAAAAATGTTCAAAAAAATAGAATTAGGCAACAAAATAAAATCGGAACAATCAGATTTAAATTAAGAAACGCAGCAGATTAGGCAAACAAAGAAAATATCATATTTTTTTTAAATATCAGATTGCATATGATTTGTTAGCCTAATCAAACACGTTTAATTTGTGAAAAAATGAAACAAATTAGTTTTTTAATACTAAAATCGACGGGTAAAAATTTACAAAAAAATAAAAAACAGATACATTATCTATAATGAGGGAATACGAAATTTTACATTTTCGTAGGTATACAGAATTCCAAAAATTCAAAATCTAGGGTTTCAATTAATTCTCCCTATAAATATAAGTTCCTATTATTTGAAAATCAATTTCAATCCCCCACCCGAATGTGCCTTTACTTTTTCTCTATTTTCAAAACTTGGGCAGTAAGAGTTTTTCGAACGATGCCTCCATTATTTAGACTGACCAAAGACATCGATCGAACGAACAAAAAAGCACTTAAGCTTAGTGTCGTTCGATTTTTTGCAAGATCCGGATCTGATGATAAGGAACAAAAGTTTTCAATGGAAATTAGTTTCCATGATTCAGAGGTAATTATTATGTTTTCAATAATTTTATTACTATATATAGATGTATATAGGTTCGAATTATCTACTAATTATTATTCGATTAATGTATTGAATCAATTTAAATTGTCTCTAATTATTTTAAAGTAGGGAGGATGAATTACTGGTGTTATAAAAAAGATCAATGTTAAATTGTTCAAAAATTGAATAGTTGAAGGTCGCGTTTATACGATTAGAAATTATTACGTACCGGCAAATTCCGCACCACGATGATCAAATTCAAAATTATTTTCTATACTAAAACAATTTTAGTCGACGTGGAGGAGGATTTGTTTCCTAATTACGTGTTTGATTTTCGTACTTTTTCAACACTCACTGACGTCAATAAAGTTGACGAGGCAATGTTGTTCGATTAGTTTATTAATATTTTTGAATAATTATAAATATATACACGTTTGGTCATTTTTATAATCAATTTAGTTAAATTTCTTATTGTAGATATAATTGGAAAGGTTTTGGGAATTCATAACACCCGTGAGAAAGAATTGATGGGTGGACGACGAGCAAGATTGATTGAGGTTATTCTTGAGGATTTAAAGTAAGCTTCAATTATTGCATTTTGTATATGTATTATTACATATATTATTTGTTTGGTTTCTTTTATATTTATATAGGAATATAAGAATTAATAATTAGCCTTTGTTATCGTTTTGTGAAGTCCCATTTTTAATTAACCTATATGTTAATTAAAGTAATCTTAATTTCTAAGTTTTAGTATTTTATGTTATTTAAAAGTTGTCAAGTTATTGTAATAATTAGATTTATTATAAATATATGATTATCTTGTAATATGAATAAAAAAATAAAAAGTAGTTGGGCTCAATTTTTATTTTACAAGACTTGATCTCTAGATTTACACCTAGTTATTATTATTGATAAATTCTTTTTCTAAACTAAGCCCAAGCCTCGCCTTACACTTACCCAAGCATTTTAGTTTAAATACAAAATAAATATAAGCCAAGTTTATCACTTATTGTTAGCATCTCTATCCTAACAAATGAGCCTTCACCAGCCCAACCTGCGCCCCTTCTTGATTTTCATTCTATAAATCCTCGCACTCTTCACACTAAAACACACACACACACTTTGTCTACCTCTCCGTCTTGCTTTCTCTTCTATGTTATGTTTTATTTTGTTCTTTCTGTTAGTTTTATTTCTTCTCAGGCGAAGCGTCTATGCTCGTCGACACCATCTATTCATCGTGAATCACCGTCTTTACGGCTGAGGCGAGAATCGATAGAAAACCCCATTCTATTTTTTCTTTTATTATTCTTATTTTTGCATCTTTCCATGATCAACCACCCGAGTCGATAATTGTCGAGACCACGACCAAAGCAATGGGCTGGTGCGAACTATTTTTGTAAAGTTTTCTAATTTTTATGCTCTTAGACTAAGATGTTAATTTTTATTTTTATAAAACCCTTTTGCAAATCTTCATCGATGATGATCTTGAAAACTTTTTGTATTATAGGATTAGATATTTCAATTGATTTCTGAAACTAAGATATACCCAAAATCTATTTTTCTTTTTTCAATTTGTGGAAATTTGTAACAATTATTGTATCTTAATTTTTAAAATTTATGCCACCATCGCTTCGCTCTATCGTCTTCTTTAATAAGTATTCGCCTAGTTTTATTATAGGTCCTGGAGGACTGATTCATCAAAAAACAGGAGATTTGAAATTTCATTTTTACCAAATATTTGTTTATTTTTTGCATGTTGATCTGTAGGTGTTCGTATGGTTTGTGTCCTTGAGTCTTAAATTAAATTATAATAATGGTTCTTGATTTTGGGTAGTTATTTTTGTTGAAATTGGATGAGTTTGATGTAGTGATGTTGTTAAGAATTTGATGAAAGTTGTGTTGGGTTAAGGGGAAGTGTAATATGATGAAATCTTGTGTTTAATAAGTCAAAACGCCAAGAAACTCTACAAAAATCTTGATTGTTGTCAAAATATGCGCAGCGCACTCTCTTAACTTACCTCTTTGTTCTTTCCATGTTTATGAACACTGCGCAAAACTATTTTCTTATTTTCACAGCATCTCTGTCATTGTGGTTTTAGTCATTTTCAACCTCTTTACTTTCAAGTTTGTTTCTAATGTCTTCATTAGAGTCGTAGATTTATGTCTTAGCTTTACATAGACACCAAGGTCACACCAATATCAGTTTTTCTAGTAAAGTTTATGCCTAAATTACAAACACTGCACAACTACCCCATGGTGCTGTCTCGTTGTCTACAAACGTTGTCCGTCGCCTTCGAGTGATTTCATCCTCCTAATTTTATATGCCGGTCTTGTAGTCTATGTTAAATTTTGATAGACTTGATATTTCGGGTTTGGAGTCCGCCTTGATTATCTTTCCGTCTCGCCAAACCAACAAGAAAGGTGGGGTTAAATTTTCTAAATTTATTTAAGTTGGTGTTTATTTTTATAAAATGAAATTTTAAACTGATTTGAAATTTTTTAAAATGATGGGAAACACTTTCTGTACAAAGGAAAATAAAACTTGTGATTCTTGTTTCCAAAATAATCTTTCAAGCAAAAAATGTTCCTTATCTCATTTGCAGCCACATCATACATGTTTATATGCCTGCATAAAGGTTTGATATGCGTATCTTGTTATTCAACTATGTTATATGCATACGTCTTTGTTGTCATCTTGAACATGAGATTTACATTGGTTGGAATCATGTTTTGTGGTTTGTAAATGATCTCCATGTACTTTGTATACTTGTGTGAAAAGAAATAAAGTTTTTTATCTTGTTCGAACATCAAAAAAATTGACTCTCAAGTCAAAATCTTGCTTGCTTGTTCTTCTTGGTGTGGGATAGTTTGACAAGTAATCGAGTAGGTTGTCTGTAGGTTGTCTGTGATCCTTGTCCGACTTCCCATGGTCCTAATCCCAACACTGAAGGACGGAGTGTCCAACAGGCAATTGGGTCGTAGAAATTTGGGTATACTCATGAGTATGACGATCCATGGGTTTTAACCTAGTATAAAGGGACGTCAAGCCAATTGGGAGGTGTTTTGCATGTAATTGTTGTGATTTTCTTCGTGTTTTTAGATAGATTTTTATATTGATTTTAGTAGTTTTGAGTCATTTTTCATTAGATTTTTAGGTCGTTTTTCTTGTTTTATTGCTTTTCGTGTTTCTTGCCAACTTTATATTTAATTTGGTTTAATTGGTTCAATTACCTTGAGGTTTGGTGAAATTCTTGAGTTTTTAATTCTTGGCGAAGTGACGTTTACTATGTGCGCATTTATATGGTTGAGTCGATTTTTGTGTCTTTTGTGTCTCGATTACATTGTTGAACAACTCCACGTGCTTGGAAGTTTGAATAGTTTACTTGTCGGGTTTTTGCATGTTTATGGCCTCTTGTGTGAGGGGTTGAATGTTTGTGCTTCGTCAAAAACCCGCCATATATATATATATATAAATATATTATATTATATAAATAATCATTTTCTCGTGAAAAGATTGCAAAGCTCTAAAAGCTCTTTTGATTTTGCTCCCAAATTCGGTGCAAACTAGTGAGTAGCCTTGTGTGATTTATCGGCTTGCTTGCATTTTTATGGAAATTGCATTGTGGAGGTTTGATTTTGCTCGTACATGATTGAATTCGAAAATGACCTCGAGGCACATATATCACCCTTGTTCCGGCCATATCCATATATTTAAGCTACTTTAAAAATCCCAAATGAGCCCCCTTGAGCCTTTATCCCGTTTCTTGTTAGCCGAGCTCGATTTTAGCTCTTGTATCTTTGCAAATTGTGAGGTGAGAGGGTGTGTTGTTAGTTGACGAGAAATGTGAGGGGAAATCGATTGTGGGTTTGATTTTTGAGTTGCTTATACAAAAAAAAAAGAAAAAAAAAGAAAAATATTCCAACACAAATCACAAGAAGTGATAAAGCGTGCGTTCAAGTATAAAGCCTACTTCGAAAAGGCTAAGTTTAGTAAAAAGAAGCAAATTTAAAAAGCTTCTAAGTGTTGAGAAATAAAAGTCGGGAAAGTGAGTGTACGAAAGGGTTTCGAATGAAAAGTTTGGTAAATTGGGAAGGGTGAAGCGACCATAAGCTTCGGGTTTTATAAATTAGGATTTTGTATGTTATTGATCGCGTTTGATCGTGTGTTAGCCACTATATCCAAAAACTACATACCTTACCAACATTACAACTCAAAAATAAAGACCTCTATCGATTCTTGTTTGATCATGTACTATGAGCAATTTTGAGCGTCCAATTTGTGAAATCTTGACAAAGTGCATGTATTGACCGACTTGAGCGTAAACACGTCCTATATACGCTTGAGCGAATTGAGCGAATACCCTCAAATTTCCATTTGTGAGGAGTCATCGATTTGGCTTGCATTTGAGAAAGAGTAATACGAGCAATGCTTGACGATAGCGAGTTTATGTTGATAATCCCATCATATTAATAAGGATAAGCACAAGGATTTTTCTTCTCACACAATGTTCATTGCATGTACACTCTCGATTCTTTTCGTTGTTCGAGGACGAACAAATCGATAAGTGTGGGGTAGTCTATTTTAATTGCTCTATTTTCATTTTCTTTCTATTTTTCAAAGCTTGAAACACATAGATCCTTCAATCGAATCGAATTCCGATAATACTGAGCCAAGAACTCGTTGATTTATTTCAACACCACGAAAACTATGAAAACAAAATGGCGCCGTTGAGACTCGGCTTGGTTAAGGCTTTCGATTTGATTGTTGTATCATTGTGTTTTTAGCTTTCTTTGGTATTTGACGTTTTTTCTTTGAGTGTATGCAAGGTGCTTATAACTATGGTGGATACATTCCCGGCATGGGAGGGCATGGTGCAAACCATGCCGGGAATGAGACATTGTATAATGGGTATGGCAACGTGGGAGGGCATGGTGCAAACCACGTTGCCAACGATGGATATCGATATGGGCAACCCGGCATGGGAGGGCATGGTGCAAACCATGTCGGGTTTGGTAGTTTATCGGGCGTGAATGGTTATGGAACTCCAAATTCCTATCCGAACGTGCAAGCTCCATACTCCTATCCGAACGAGCAAGCCCCGACTTCCGGCTCATATGGCTATGGTGCTCCACAAAATTATCCGAGTCTGCCGAGCCCGAATCCCGACCCATACGATGGCTCTATCACTTCTAATTTCGATTATGCCTCATTTGATGCTACATATGGCACTCATGATTCCGATCCATATGCGTACTTTGGAAGTTCAAGCTCTAATGACCAAAACGCCCTTCCCGCCTTTGATATTCCGGTGCATGCTCCTATTCCACCACCCGATCCGACTCTCTTGGCCATGTTGCAAGAAGTAAATTCGTTGATCACTACATGTGATGCTCTTGAGGCTACATGTGGTCCTCTTAATGCTAAATGTGGTGCTATTAATGCTAAGTGTGACGCTCTTGATGCTACATTGGATCAAGTTGCGAGCGATATTGATATGCTTAACGAGCTCATACGGATTCCTTACTCATGGACATGCTTCAAGAGTTAGTCGAAGAAGCGTATGTGGAGGCCAAGACTAATGAGGAGGTGGTTGGCCCGACCGTTGATATTAAGGATTGTTGCGAGGTTGTTGAGCCCCTTGTCCTACATGATAAGTCCGTTGTGCCTCTATGCGACCTCGATTTGTGTGTAGATGATTCTCGGTGTGTCGTTGAGGGCAACGATGACTTTTTAGAGGGGGAGGTGGGGATTATTGACAAACCAATTGGAGAGTTTAAAGATTTTCTTGGAGTGGAGATTATTGATGATGGGTTGGGAGTCGATTCCATCGAGAAGCTTGAAGATTTTCTTGGGGTGGAGATCGTCGATAACAAGATTGGAAGACTTGATGATTATTTTGAGAAAGAAGAGGAGTGCAAGTCGATTACCATCTTGGCAAACCCAAACCAAGGTGAAGAGGAGGCGGGGTCGGTTAAAGTGCTTGATGTTCATAAGAGTACGATTGGATGGAAACCCGGAGTGGTTGAGAAAGCTAGCCCTTTGAATTCGAGTCTTGATGAAATGGTGAGAGCCGGGATGTGGAGGTTGCTATTGGAGGGCTTGATGTTCGTAATGTCCAAAAGCGAGTGGGTGAAGCCCATTAACTTGGTGCCCAAAACGAGAGGCTCGTTAGTTCGTGAGGATGAAGAAGGAAGGTTGTTGGRCACGAGGGCGTTAACGGGTTGGAGGATGTTGATCGATTTTAAGAAGTTTCATGAAGCCACAAAGAAAGATCGTTTCCCTTCCCCGTTTATCGACTACATGATGAACAAGCTAGCCGACCAATATTCCTTTTACTTTCTTGATGAGTCGTCGGGGCATTTCAAAACCACCATCCCGCCCGAAGATCTACCCATGCCAACTCCTACTTGCRCGATTGGAATGTTAACCGCTCAATATTTCTATTGGATCTTAGATGAAGTGTCGGGCCACTTCAAGACAACGATTCCTCCCGACAAGGAGGAGATTATGTTGGTGGACCCTCCCATTATATTCCTACCTTGATCGAAAAGGGAGTACGTCAAGCTAGTGACGTAAAACAAGCGCTTCTTGGGAGGCAACCCAAGTTCTTTCCATTTCTTTCTTTCTTTATTTCTTTTATTGAAAAATCCAAAAACATTCAAAAATTCAAAAATCCAAAAACATTTGAAAATTTGAAAAATAAAAAAATATATTTAGTTGAGTTCATATACATATTTCCTTGTGTTTTTAATTTCGTGTGATTTTCTTTTCTAGATTTGGTTTTTCGACTACAACCATTGGGCGATTTGATAAGTTAGTAGCGTTCATGAAGTCGGGAGATACTAGCCATGTTTGATTGGATTGCTTAGATGACTAGGTGGACCCCACCGAGCTCGACTCAAAACTCGCTCGATTAAGGAAGTTTCTATTCCCCCTCCTTTTACTTGGTTTTCATTAAAATGCGGGTATCGCATGGTTTAAGTGTGGGGTGGGTAGGTGGTTTTGGGTCCGGGTGTCAAAAAGCATGTTTTGATGTTCTTAACTCGAGCCTTTGGCGAAGTGACGCTTACTATGTGCGCATTTATATGGTTGAGTCGATTTTTGTGTCTTTTGTGTCTCGATTACATTGTTGAACAACTCCACGTGCTTGGAAGTTTGAATAGTTTACTTGTCGGGTTTTTGCATTTTTATGGCCTCTTGTGTGAGGGGTTGAATGTTTGTGCTTCGTCTAAAAAACCGCATATATATATATATATATATATATATATATATATATATTATATATATATATATAATAATCATTTTCTCGTGAAAAGATTGCAAAGCTCTAAAAGCTCTTTTAATTTTGCTCCCAAATTCGGTGCAAACTAGTGAGTAGCCTTGTGTGATTTATCGGCTTGCTTGCATTTTTATGGAATTGCATTTTGGAGGTTTGATTTTGCTCGTACATGATTGAATTCGAAAATGACCTCGAGGCACATATATCACCCTTGTTCCTGCCATATGCATATATGTAAGCTACTTAAAAATCCCAAACGAGCCCCCTTGAGCCTTTATCCCGTTTCTTGTTAGCCGAGCTCGATTTTAGCTCTTGTATCTTTGCAAATTGTGAGGTGAGAGGGTGTGTTGTTAGTTGACGAGAAATGTGAGGGGAAATCGATTGTGGGTTTGATTTTTGAGTTGCTTATACAAAAAAAAAAGAAAAAAAAAGAAAAATATTCCAACACAAATCACAAGAAGTGATAAAGCGTGCGTTCAAGTATAAAGCCTACTTCGAAAAGGCTAAGTTTAGTAAAAAGAAGCAAATTTAAAAAGCTTCTAAGTGTTGAGAAATAAAAGTCGGGAAAGTGAGTGTACGAAAGGGTTTCGAATGAAAAGTTTGGTAAATTGGGAAGGGTGAAGCGACCATAAGCTTCGGGTTTTATAAATTAGGATTTTGTATGTTATTGATCGCGTTTGATCGTGTGTTAGCCACTATATCCAAAAACTACATACCTTACCAACATTACAACTCAAAAATAAAGACCTCTATCGATTCTTGTTTGATCATGTACTATGAGCAATTTTGAGCGTCCAATTTGTGAAATCTTGACAAAGTGCATGTATTGACCGACTTGAGCGTAAACACGTCCTATATACGCTTGAGCGAATTGAGCGAATACCCTCAAATTTCCATTTGTGAGGAGTCATCGATTTGGCTTGCATTTGAGAAAGAGTAATACGAGCAATGCTTGACGATAGCGAGTTTATGTTGATAATCCCATCATATTAATAAGGATAAGCACAAGGATTTTTCTTCTCACACAATGTTCATTGCATGTACACTCTCGATTCTTTTCGTTGTTCGAGGACGAACAAATCGATAAGTGTGGGGTAGTTGTTTTGCATGTAATTGTTGTGTTTTTCCTAGTATTTTTAGTTAGAGTTTTATGTTGATTTTAGTAGCTTTTAATAGGATTTTATTAAGTTTTTATGTGGTTTTTCTTGTTTGGTTGTTTTTCACTTGACTTGTTAATTTTATATTTTAACGGGTTAATTGGTTCAATTACCTTGAGTTTGGTGTAATTCTTGGGTTTTAATAATTAAAATTCTCTTTTAATAGGTGGCTTAATGATTTTTAAATCAAGCTAAGGCATGGAGGCCAAAAATCCAAGTCTAACCTTGCCTATTTTCATGCCCAAGTTGGTGCCAAGATCAAGCTTAAAAGGGAGCAAACATTCTGGAATGGTGGCCTAGCCTAGCCTGGGCTTGCCCACTTTCACGCCTAAGGAGCAGCCCCCTAGGCAGCTTTCTAGGCAGCAGTTTCGTGCCCAGATTCTCGCCCAGGCTTGCCCAGTTTCGCGCCCAGACTCCAGCCCAGGCTTGCCCAGCCAGCGCCCCAGCTTAGCCCACTTCTGCGCCCGAATTCTCGCCCAGAATCGTGCCCAGCACCTCCAGCCACGCCCCAGCCAGCCCCAGCACACCCATGGACGCCCAGACCGAGCCACCTTGAGCCAAGGACCGAGCCACCTTGAGCCATCTTGGTCAAAACTGGTCAATTTTGGTCAAATTCATGAAATTAAGCCTAAAAAGCCCAAATTGGCCCATTTAAACCCAATTAAATGTAATATAAATAGTAGACTTCTCTCATTTTGTAAAAACACCTCTCATTTTCTCCCAACCCAAGCATGGGTTTGGGATTAAAAAATCCTCTCTCTAGTTTTTAAGATCTAATTTCTCTCTCTTAGGTTTTAGATTCAATTTCAAGCTTTGATGTAATTTCCTTTTCTAGATTTAGATTTAATTTCAAGCACCTCCTTGGGTTTGTAAGCCTAAGAAGAATCCAAATACTCCTTTGGATTGTTACTTTGATGCAATTTAATTCAAGCTTGCTACTCTTTCCTTAATTCAAGTAAGTTTCCTTTCAATTTAATGTTTTATGCTTTATTTCCATGCTTTGTTCTTCATTTCCATGCTTGTTCTTCATGTTATGCTTTTTGTCTTAGCACCTTGAATTCATGATGAAACATGTGAATTGGCTATGGAATCTAGATGAGTGACACATCTAGATCATAGATCGGGCTCTTGGATCGTCTTGATTTTGAGTTTTTCATATGCTTTATTTTGAATTTTATTTTTATGCATTGTTTCATGCTTAAATCTTAGATCTACTCTTTGTTGCTTGTTATTTTCTTAAAGTTTTGAACTTTCTTGTTAATTTCCATTGTCTTTACATCTATGCTTTCAATTTTAGTTAATTTGCTTTATTTGAGTTTTTATGCATTGTTGTACCTTGTGCTTGCATGCTTGTACTCGGTGAAACATTGCATTTTCTTGCTTATTTTCATTATTGCTTGCATTTTCAATTAAGGCACACGACCGAGGCATCCTACCAACTTGCACTTTCATTTTCTAGTTTAGTTTAGCTATTTTAATTGCTTTATTTTCATTTTCCTTTTATTTTCAAGCTTGAAACACATTGAATCCTTCAATCGAATCGAATTCCGATAAAACCAAGCCATGAACCCGTTGATTCATTTCAACCACCACAAAAAACCAACACTTCAATGAGCCCACCCAGACGCCCTCCACTCTGCAATAGGGGAGGAATACGACAGTGAGCTTATTGGGAAGACCTCCAACAAAATATGGAGAACCGAAATGAGGATAGAGATGGTCATCTTAATGAGAGATCTGACGATTAAGAAAGACCCCCCCTCCAGAAATGGACGAGTGGACCAGTAAATGAACAACCAAAATGACCATTACAATTATGATGATAGGTACGAGCACGATGATTATTATGCGAGTTCTCATCGCGCCCCGCATCACGCACCAGAGCCTCGACATCGTGATTTCACAACCCCTCAGGTTGGCCCTTTACAGTTCTGCTATCGTGTTGGGAAGGACTGCCAGAGACTTTGAGTTAAAACCTCACCATGTTAACAACCTTTTGACATTTCATGGTCTTGCTCGTGAGGACCCGTTGGCAATTTTTTAAGGAATCTTATGCCGAAGTTAGTAAGAATTCAGGCTTTGGGACTTCATCATGAAGATTTAAAAATGATATGCCTTCCCGAGTTTCCTAAAAGATAAAGCTATTGTCTCCTACTTATTTCTCTAGAGCCGAGATCACCGACAGAACTGGGACATGGTTAGTGATACGGTTTGTGAACCACTATTATTCAGCCCAGACAGACAGGATAGTATCATGAGAGAAATTGCTAGTTTTGATCAGCGAGATGGGGGAATTATTCCACGAAGTG
>BMAC01000698.1:215732-255404 GCA_014905375.1 Phtheirospermum japonicum | reverse complement strand
CATTTTCTTTTGGAAAATATTTTAAATGTTCAGCAGAAAGCAGGGATGTAGCAACCTTCTTCGACTAGAAGACCGAGAATAAGTTTTGTAGATCGAGTGTGTAATCATGTCCACCTTTTGACTAGAGATTTAATTTGATTCCATTGTTAAGTATTTTTAGTGTATCAAGAGATTCGTTTAATGGCATCAACCTTTTTAGATAGTCGTTGTGTTTGTACCTTGGCATCCTTTTATAAAATTGGGGCGCTACACGTTTGGTATTATAGTGGTCGTCGCCTGAGTTGTACTATTTGGGGTGAATACGTTGACAAAATTTTGGCTTTTGAAAGCTTTCTATAGAGGTAATAATATATTTGGGCCGATTGCAATTTTTTTTAACGTTTTGTTATTTTCCACATTTTGGAAAGAATATAAATAAAACATAATTTATGTTTAGAATTTATTCAGTTTCGATTAATTAAGAATGTTATTCTAATATATTTTTTAGTTTCAGTATTTATTTTTATCTTTAGATTCTGTTTATATTTTGTTTTTAGATTCTGATTTTTTTTTGTCATCGCTTTGTTAATTTTCACTTATTCGAAAGAATATAAATAGAAAATAATTTATTATATATAATATATTTTATTTTGATTAAATACAAATATAGTTTTCACTACAAAGAAAATCAGAATTGCCGACGGTCATATCCGTCGGCAAGCCGTCGGTAAGTGATTTGCCGACGGATCCACGGCGTCGGCGAAACCTTTTTTGGTAATATAGATTGCCGACGGATTCTCAGGTCGTCGGCAAATGCCAATGGCATTTCCAACGGGTACCGTCGCCGGTAAGCTGCCGTCGAGATTCCTAAACTTTTTGCTGAATTTACTGACGGACATGGAGCCATCGGTAAATGATTAAATGAAAAATAATGATTTTACCAACGACTTTCCTGTCCGTCGGTAAATATTATGTATATAAAAAAATTTGTATATTGTACCTGCATGGGAAGGCAGACGGAGTATTTGCGTTTTTTGGTGGATAATGTTGTGAGCAGTGAGTTTGCGCACGTCATTTACTAAATTCTCAAGCCCGGGTTTGTACATTTTAACTAGCTTATCAAACTCCAATTTCTTAAGCCTCAACTCATCGTTAATTTTATTAGCCTCATTCAATTCCTCAATCGTCTTAACAATATTCGACTTTCTCGTGAGTCAAATCCCCGATTTTCAAACTTATTGTTACATGAATCGAACTTTCCGTACCTACTTTTAAAAATAAGTTTGTCGAGGCTTAAAAGTTCGCTCGCAAGCGTACGAGGTCACTTGTAGGTTATTAAGTTGATTCGAGTCGAATCTCTCGAGGAAGACTAATCGGAATCTCTTTTAGTGTTTGATTTCACGAATGAGGAAATAACGAAAAGCTAATCTAAAGACTCGGTCAATTTTTTATTTGAGAGTTGTAATAACTAAAATGACGATTCAAACGACAAGCAATGAAATAAAAAACTTTGAAAATATTAAGAAAACAAGGGTCTAGGGCTCTAGAATCATCTACACGATCAATTGACATTTCATCGAACACTTAACCTACGAGTTAGGGTTGTCAATTCCAACTTGTAGATTAAACACCCAACAATCCCAATTGATGGTTCTAAATGATTTTAGGTACTAGACCCGTGAATTTTAACCAACAACCATCAAGCAATCCAACAATACAATCTCAAAGCAAACACAAACATGATTAACTATGAAAAGCTTAAAAAAAGCAACGATGGCGTTTTGAATAACACTTATGATTATCATATGAATTTCTAAAAATCTAACCATAAGAAGTCGTAAGAAACGCAATTACATACTAAAATAAGAAATTCGAATAATAAAGCGAGAAATTAAAAACTTACTAATACCCGGAGAAGAATAACATTGTTCAAACAAGAAATTAAATTAAGATCTACTAAGTAATCATTCTAAGATCCACTAAAACAAATAAATTATCTAAGATCTACTAAAATTAAGAAAATTAGAATTTGAAACGGAAAGGTAGATGAAAGAAAACAAAGAACACTCTTGGGTTGTCATCCCGAAAAGGTCTGAAAAGGGGAAAAATCCCAAGAAGAATTTCGTGCTGCCCTTCCTCATGCTCACGCTCCCTCTGGCTGCTGGCAGCTCTCCTTTTAAAGGCATGGAAGTGCTTGTTCGTTTTATGGGCTGAGGGCTCTAAATTCCCAAATCTGTGTTGGCACTGGGTAACCCAGTGTGGACAGCATATCCAGTGTCAGCGACAATAAATCAAATCGGACCCAATTTCGTTAAAACTCCACTCGTAAGCCCACACTCGTCCATCTCAAGACGAAAATGCTTCAAAATCCCTGAAGTAAACATAAAACACAGTAAAATAAGCCGGAGATACATAAATATGAAAATATACTCAATCTATCCAACCTATACCGAAATTAATAACAAATCTAACTAAAATACTACCTAAATATATATAAAAATCAAGATAAATGCATACTAATCATTACAATCATATCGTGCCCTATTTTTGGCGCTTGATCAGTTACCCGAGTATCGAACGAATAGTTAATCTCATTATATATTAGAGATTCATAAACATGAAAAATTAAATTCAATAACAAATCTAGCATTTGGCACGCGATTGAAATCTGATCATAACAATTTCATAAATTTCTCCATGGATTTTTTTGTGTGTGTATTGAAAAGTTGGGGTAATATGGAAACATGGGTATATTGGTTCTTTTGTTGGACTTGTTATGATTAGTAGTGGATGTTGTTTCTAGTTCTCTTGCTTTCTTTATATAATCATGGGATAATTCTCTTATAATATACTTAGATCATACTCAATTCTCAAATGATCCTTTAACATTAATTACTTCCCATTAAATCAAAATTATAATATAAAATGTCAAAAATACTCCACCACTCAAAAATATTAAATTATTAATCCCATGTAACCTAACTCGTACGGCCCCTTTGAACACCACATCCTCCTTCCCTGTAAACACCGATAACTCATTTTATTTGAAGAATTAAACGAAACCCTTCGGCGTGCGTTTATGTGTGTGTGAGAAAGAGAAAAATAGGGTTCTAATAGTGCAATAAAAGTCAAGAGTGGAAAAAAGTTTCAAGGGTACTTATTTTATATTGTTTGCAATGATTTCAATATGTTGAAACCAACTCCGCCATGGGAGGACATAAGAGGATTTTTGAAGAGTTTTTTTTTTTTTTTTTTAATTCACCTACCCCAACATGTTTTCTGCGTCATTTGTTATTATTATTTTTAATTTATTTCTTATTTCTATTTTTAAGTTTATGAAAGGGACATTGAGATTAAAAATTTACACCCTTGATATTGGAAAAGCTTAATTGTAAGTTTGGTTTTGGAAGTGAGAGACAGTCCACGCAGCTATTTTTGGTTCCTTGGTTCTGATTTTGACAGTCCAAGTAGTATGTAATTTATGCAAGATAGTTTGTAATTTTCAAAAATTTTGTGAAGTAGCACGCAATTTATGTAAAGTAGTACCTAATTTATCAAAATTTTATGCGAAGTAGTATGTAATTTTCCAAAAACTATGCGAAGTAGTGTGTAATTTTCAAAATTTACACGAGTAGTTCTGAATTTACACGAGTAGTTCTGAATTTTTGAATAATAGTTTTGAAATTTTACACGAGTGCTTCTTAATTTACATGAGTAGTTTTGAATTTACAGGAGTAGTTCTTAATTTACATGAGTAGTTCTGAAATTTACACGAGTAGTTTTGAATTTACACGAGTATTTCTGAATATACATGAGTAGTTCTGAATTTTACACGGGTAGTTATGAATTTTTGAAAAACAAAATAAAGTTATAAAGGGTAATTTAGTACTCTTATATAATTTTTGGATTAAATGGTTAGTTTGAAAGGCCTATTTGGAAAAAATATTTTACTAATGGTCTATATGGGAATTGACCCTATAATCATTTCTTATGATTACACTTCAGCTAACTTATCAGGACTCTAATTTTTTCAGTCTCAACTCATCGATAACTTTATTAGCCTATTTCATTCTTCGATCGTCTTTTTAAAAGACCTTTTTTTTTTTTTTTTTTTAACAATTTAAAAATTGTAAATGTGAACATGATAGTGCGAGTCCTGGTGTAAGGGCAAATAAATAAATACCATGAAAAGGAAGTACAACAACCACGACCACGACTCGTGGTTGTTGTGCTTCCTCTTCATGGTATTTATTTCTTTGCCCTTACACCAGGACTCGCACTATCATGTTCACATTTATATTTTTTAGTTTATAAAAAAAAAAGTATTCTTTTTCTCGCGTCTTTGATCGATCTCTCCCTTCTTAAAATATATGGAGCGATGTCTTAGTTTCGAGGTTTTAATCTAAGTTGATCTCCTATTTTAAGATAACTATATCTATAATTTGATTTTCAACCAATCACAAAATGTATATATCAAAACATAAATATTAATTAAACACAATTTGTCGATCACCATGGCATTTGAAAACCCTCACCACGCACTTTTTAAAATCACCATCACATTTTGAAAAAAAAATTAAAATCCGTTATTGAACACCATGGCATTTGAAAACCCCCACCACGCACTTTTTAAAATTACCATCACATTTTGAAAAAAAATTAAAATCCGTTATTGAAGGGACGTAACCTCCCGGCCGGCGCCGTACACCACGTCATCACCTACATTAACCCCAACCAATCACAACACCAACCAATCACAACATGTATATCAAAACACAAATATTAATTAAACACAACTTGCCGATTATCACGACATTTCAAAACCACCAACACAAATATTCTAAAACGTTTCAATTATAAAATATTTATAATTCAACCCTAACATTATAGTAAACAATAAATAAACTTGACATCTTCTTATAATTTTATTAAGACAAACATTCACATGAAATATATAAAACAATTTGAATAAAATATCACTTTTATTCAATTTTAAAGCATTACTATTAGTACATATTATTCAGGGTACAATCCGTAACATTGTTGATTGAAGAATTTTAGTCTCTTTTATCTGTGAAATAAAAAAAAGAGCCTTCAAGGGGATCCCAATTGCAGCTTCTACTAAGTCATAGTTAACAGATGGTTTTTGGTACCCATACTTTTTCTTGTGTTTTGATTTTGTGGTTGATCACCCTGTGGCTATTTGGATGTTTTCGATGTATCCGAGGCTATCTTTCTAGTTGACGTTGGTTTTGCTTTGTTCATTTTGAAATAAATATATGATTATTATAATTAAAAAAATGATTTTTTGATGTGCACAGGAAATCAACTCACTTTTGTTTTCAGAGACAACCTTCCGTTGGGGGCAATTGGTACCATATCCTTTATCAGTATATTATATCGCTTATTTTTCATAATATAAATAGTATGATGCACAAAATTAAATGGATTATTAATAATCTTAAATACAAGCAAATCTTTATATTCATTTGAAAAAAAAAAAAAAGCATATAGGGAACATGAATCAAAACCAGAATAACCCTTACAAAAAAATGCAGCTCAATAAACAAGATAAAGTAAAAAATCACCATTCTTTTGACACATTTCGGACTTAATGAAAAAAACACGATTGTAAAAAATGGTAAAATTAAAAAATAAAAAATAAAATCGTTGTGCCTTACAGCTGGGTGATGATAATAATAAAGCTCTTTGGGATCTGATCCAAGTCAAGTGCGACACTGAAAGGCTCGAAATCAGAGAAAACGAACCTTGGCGATATTATCAAGCGAGGACATTTATAACACACCAGTTTCCAAGTAAAATGCCCTCCAGCTCAATACTCAAAGGCCCAATATACCCCTCGAAATTTTATTTATGTTTATGTATCTGGTTTGGATATACACAACAAGTATACACACCCAATTTGCATGATATGCAAATATCCCTCGGTTAGTGGTGTACTCTACAAATACTAGTGTAAATGATACTTAAATCAATATACCATTGGCTTCATTGAGATATTAAAGTATTAGAATTTTATAAAAATTTATTTTCTTTCAGTTTTAGTGAATATATTTGCTTAGGAAGCTTGATGATGTGTGATTTTTTAAAAATTCTAAGGCTTACTTGGTGGTTCGGAGTTTTATCAAATATAATACTAATTATAAGAGTATAAGAATTTTAATATAAAAATAAATATTATAATATTAAAAGTTCTATATTCTCAGAAATTGAATATTTTAAAAATAATTATCATATTATACATTTATTATAATATATTAGAACTTCTATAAATTTAGGGATTATTACATACGTACTTATTATAATATATTACAATTTTTAAATTTAGAAATTATTACTTATTACAACAAATTTATTATAATATATTAATAATATTCTATATAAATAAATTAAAATCTATTTAAAATAATATAAATATTTAACTAAATATTATTAATGAATTCAGTATAAACATAAACATATAATATTATATAATAATTATTATTAATTGCTTAATATTGATTATACAATGCGACACGACTTGATAGTTTGTCATCTTTTGAGTTATTTACGAAACTAATAATTATTAATAATTTTAATTTAAATATTAAAATAATTTAATATTAATTAATTAATTAATTGAGATTAGAATGTGACATCTTTTAATTTTATTTAATTATGAAAATAGAGTTATTAACGAATTTAAAAATATTAATTTTTTTTAATAATTAGTAAATAAATTATAAATGTACAGGGCATGGTCAGAATACACCCCTTGATATATTTTTTATTTTTAGATTCAAACTTTGTAATTATCAAAAATATTTTTTATAATTATCTTTTATATAAATCCCGTATAATACATGAGTGTTAAACTAGTGTGTTCACCTATGTAGTAAACGAAAAGTTTTGTATACTATGTGTTTGCCTAGGAAGTTTTGGGGTGACATATAATTTTATGGTGGTTCGAATGCTTATGTGCAGAGGTTTGTAGACTTACTAAATATATATGATTCTAATATATATATTTAATATAATATATTTTATTTTATTATGTTTGCCTATTTCATTGTTTCTTTTTATTCTACCGATATGAATATAAAAAGTCATATATAATTAGAAAAAAAATAATCTAAATTAGTTATCTTAATTAAAAGAAAAATTATATTGTCAAAATAAAAGTTAAAATAATTTTATTCTTAGAATTTTTGAAATATAAAATATAATTAAAATTTGAGTTATTTGTAATTATCTAAGTATGTAGCTAAATATTGTTAACGAATTCAACATAAACATAAAGAAATATAAAATTATAAAGTAATAATAGTGAATAAATATTGATTAGACACCAGTACAATGCGAAACAGGTTGATAATGTGCTATCTTTTAAATTTCTCTAAGTATTAAAATAATAAATTATTAACGAATTCAATCTATATATTAATATATAAAAGTGCTTGATAATAATAATTAATTTATAGAAATTAGACATAGGTTAAGAATTACTTAATCAAATATTAAAATATAAAATTACTTTACAATAAAAATCAATAGTTAATAAATAGAGATATCAGTACAATGTACGAATTAAGAATCCAATATCTTTTAATTTTTTATTTAAAAATTATATAATTATCATAAATATTTTTATATATAAATTTGATAATTTCCTGTTAATCTAGTATATATATAAAAGAGAAAAATAAAAAAAGAAGTTTATGTACTCGTACGTTTTTCAAGAGGATCTTTCCTTGGCCCAATCTCATTTATGTTCAAATGGTATTAAAAGTAAAATAAAAATAAAAATGAGAATAGAAAATTTAGCGAGTTACCCAAGTTCCATTTACCTCCAAACAATATTAAAAAGAACTAAAATATTTGACTTATAATTCTTCTTAAAAATATGTTCCTCTGCACTATTAAAGAAAAAAGAAAAATTATAAGAAATACTAATTTATGTTTTCCTTTACAATTTTAAGATAGGTTAAAAGTTTTTATAATTATATCTGGTTTTTTATTGTTTTTATGTTTTTCTTTTACAATTTTAAGATAGATTAAAAGTTTTTATAATTATATCTAGTTTTTTATTGTTTTTAAGTAATTACGTGAGTTTCTATATTTTTCTTCTAAATGGTTTTGATTGATTTTATCACAAATCGCTTTTTCATTTCCTACAAATCAACCCATGCATTACGATTAATTAAAAAATATATATAGTTGATATATCTCTTTTGAATGGTATATCTTTCCTCACACCACCGATTAATTAAAATACACAAATAAAAAAGAAACTAGGTCGAATTAAAATACACAAATTAATTTTCCTCTCACCACCGATTAATTAAAATACACAAATTAATTTTGTTTAAGTCGAAGGATTTTGATTGATATATCTCATTTGTCATCTTCCTCTTCATCAACTGCAACTCGAGATCAGATGATTCAGTTCGAGTTGATTGGTTCGAGTGTCAGATGATTTAGTTTTGGGACAGAACTGAGTTTGAGGGGAATATTGTGTTTCACCGACAAACAATAGTCAGAGAACAAAATGAAGCAACAGCCAGAAAACAAAATGAGATGGGCATGTGGAATTTTTTATTAAAAAAATCATATAAGTTCACGGTCTTTCTATTTTATTAACATTGTTTGGGCGTGGATGGGCTAAAACCAGTCGGTGAAGTAATTATCGACGGATTTTATGTTTATCGGTAAATTATCGAAAGAAAAATTCCGTATGTAATTTACAGATGAAATTTGGGATTTTTTTTTAAATATTACCGATGAAAACTAAATCCGTCTGTTATTTTTATTTTATTTTAATATTAACGTCTATGTCTGTTTTGATAAAAATTATTTTTATTATAATAAAAATTCATTTTTATTATGATAAATATCAATATTAATATATATTGATTCATTCTTATATGTATATGTTTTATATTTAATTGCCAATATGTTTATAACCTCTTGAGAACTTCAAATAGTTCTAAAATTATGTTTCTCATTTACAAATCGCACATCAATTAGTTAAGTGTATTTGTTGAGTAAATTTGTAAAAATGAAACAAGATCACTGAATTTGAATTGATATATCTTTTGTGAATAGTTCGTAAGCGGATTTCTTAATAGTACAAGATAA
This sequence comes from Phtheirospermum japonicum, assembly GCA_014905375.1. NCBI lineage: Eukaryota > Viridiplantae > Streptophyta > Magnoliopsida > Lamiales > Orobanchaceae > Phtheirospermum > Phtheirospermum japonicum. The sequence continues at coordinate 246,287 of BMAC01000698.1, read as the reverse complement.
GCTGCACCGAGATAATATCGGGTTGTTTGGAGTAGAGTTTGTTGGAGTTATGAATTTTGATATTCAAAATCTTGAGTATTTGTAAATAGTAAGAATTTATGTTTGTTATAGGATTTCTTTACGTTTTTCCATAGATATGAAATCATGTCTACAAAATGAATGATAATGTACTGTATTTGATGTTAAATCATGTTTGAAAAGTGGATGATAATGTATTAATATATTATATTTAGTGACATTTATTTTTTTAAATATAATGATGATATAATAAAAGAGATGAGTGTGAGGTTAGGTATAAGAAATTGATAGTTATGGGTTGAAAATTTGGGTCGTATAACAAACGAGAATTGAGATTTAGAATCTCAATCTCATTATTCGTAGACCAAACAAGGCCTACACGAATTTGGACCATGACATGACATAAATATAGGAACACCTCTACTTAAAACAATATAGAACGCGATAAGATTTAGACACGTTTTAATATATTTATTTTTAAGTTAAATTATATAATTCTTATTAATTACAAATTTATATACAATAATTGATAAATCTATAATAAAATAAAAATAAATAATAATTAAAAATGATGAAATGAAAAAAATTAAATTTTTTTGAAATAATGTGTTGGAGACGTATCCTTGCATGTCTCGCTATCTTCATCGTGTGTTCACTGTCAAAATATTAAAGAAAAAAATAGGACGCCCTCCGTGTCGTTGTATCTATCCCGTATTATTTGTCATGTTTATATTTTCAAAAGAGAATTATTATTAATTTTTGCTTTCCCAATAATAATTAAAGAATATTTTATGACCCTTACCCCTTTTTTTTATTATTTCATAATTTCAATTATTGTAAATAAAAGATTATTATGATCATTTGATACCTACAATTATAATAACAAATATCTTTTCGTAATTTTCGTGAAATGACTAATTGCGTAGAATGAGACGGAGAACATATATATCATGTCCGTATGTATCAAGTCCATGAGTTTTCTTTTTTTGCCTAATGTTTTTTTAAAATGGGATTGAAAAAAGTCAAAGAACGACCAAATGATGCACGTACAATATACTCACTCCGTCCTGTTCTATCTGTCGCAATTTGGAATCTTTTTGTCTCGTTTTATCTGTCGTATGTGTATTTTCAAAAGAGAATCATTGTTACTTTTTATTTTCCCAATAAAAAAATAAAAGTTATTTTACTTCTTTTACTCCTATCTTTATTATTTCACAATTTTAATTATTTTAAATAAAATAATATTATAATCATTTAATGCTATAACTACAACATCTTTCATTTTTTTTTAATTTTCGTGAAATGGTCGATTGAGCATCGATAGAATGGGACGGTGACAGTAAAATAACTAAAAGATTGCTCAAAGTGGGCCAGCCTGATTGCTTGTCGCCACCATGAGCGCTCTGCCTGTCTATATATACTAACCAAAACTCAATATAAACTCTAGTCAATTAGCTCACGTCTCAGTGTGGAAATATGAGTGGGACTGGAAATAATACTAGGGGGTCAGAGACCACCGTAGAGAATTCCTCCGCCGCCACCCACGGCGGCAGGCAGCCAGTTAGGGTGCGGCCGCCAGGGCAGGCAGCGAGGCCGCCGCCACCGAAGAGAGGGAATGTGATGAGAACAATCGTGGCTGATTTCGTAGGAGGGTCTCCCTCTCCCAATCCTCGTCCCACTCGGTAAAATGTTTTTATAATTTTTATTTTAATGTTAATTACGTAATTTGGGATTTTTATTTTCCTGCTGTTGTTGTTGTTGTTATGGTTGTTACAATTATATTTTTATTCGGCTGTTCAATGTTTTTTGGTTCATATACCATATTGGTTTTATTGCATGACCTCATTAAACAACCCATTTTTATCTTCTTTCGTTTACCTGACAATAGGAACCTAAAATTCACAATCATATAAATCCTCGTTCATATATACTTTTATCACCAAATATATATAGTTTGATTTCATTACATTATATAACTTTGGTCTCCTTCATCATCAATTCAATAATTAATATTACATGCAATTATAGTTTGAAAATGAAGATTCATTTGAAAACAAAGCAAAAATCAATCAAACTTCATTTACACAAAATTCCTACCAAAGAGCGATATAATTCACACTTATTTTCAATTTACACAAAAAATCAACCAAACTTTATTGAAAATGTTGACCGTGTGAATTCTCCTGGAAAAACATAACAAAACAAAACAAAACTGAACAGGGCCTCTTTAAATTCTGAATAGTTTAATAAATGAGTCAGTATGGAAATTAAATGTGCTGAAGGGAAATTGAAAGATGATATTTTATTTAAGTTGAATTAAATCTGAATTATGAATTTATGAAGCAGTTATTTTTTTCGGGAGACATTATAAGCACAACATTATTATCTAGTCTTTTATGAAGAGAGAAAAATAAAGGAATCTTTGGGGGCAGAAAATATAAATTACTATTAAAATCTGGAGCTTTTATGTAGTGTGTGGTGAATGAGATGGATTGAATTATAAACAAATGTGACAATTAACAGCAAATAGACGCCGACGCCGTGGCCAATCAACTAAGTCGATGACGAGTGCTGACCTCATGCTTATGACGTCATAAATTAATAAGGTTGCTAAGTAAATTTTTGTTCGCTTCATTATCATTTATAGCTAGGGTGTAAACGGGTAGGGTAAGGTGCGGGTACGGTCATACTCGTACCCTTCCCGCAATTAATTTGCCCTACCCGCACTCTACCCTATTACCCGATTTTTTTATCGGGTAGGGTATGGAAATTTATCAGTCGGGTCGGGTAAACGGGTACTCGAATATATTTATTAAATTAACGGAAAATTCCTAATCAGTACCAAATCAAACTTCTTTAGTTATTTTAAAATATTTTATCACATTAAGGCCAAGTTAATTTTATTAATTAATAAATTATAAATAAGAATTAGCTGTATGGCCCCTAAATAAATTCTCTCAACTGACTTCCGTGAAAACAACAAATTCCAAAATATGAAGGCTTTTCCAACAAAATCGAACTGCTCGATTCTAAATATTGTGTGAATTGTAATGACAAATTTTATGAAATTTTAAAAATTCATAGAAATATGTATGAAATTCTTAAAGAAACATGTATGAAATTCAATCATACCACATTAACTTAAAAACATGTATGAAATTCTATGGCTTTTACAAATTACTATGAAATTCCAAATTCAAAATTTTATTAGTATGAAATTCTAAAGAAGTATGAAATTCGAAAAGGTTTCGATTCTGAAAATTGTGTGAATTGTATTCAAAATTGTGTGAATTGATCGGACCAATCAAATTCATTTAAATTAGTAAGAAATATTATTAGTATGAAATTTTAAAGGAAAGTATGAAATTCCACATGTTTTGTGTGAATTGCCAATTCCGTTAAATTTAGTAGGAAGTTTTATTAGTATGAAATTATAGAGGAAAATATCAACTCTAAGTACGGAACTTTATTAGTATGAAATTATAATGGAAAATATGAAATTCAAATTGCTATGTAAATCGTGTGAATTGTATTATGAAAACTGTGTGGATTGTAATGGCGTGCGTACTATCGAATCAAAAAACAACGCATTATAAATAAAATTTTGTCTCATATAAGAGAGTTTGTATTAATTTAGTTCCAATAGGGGCAAATTTGTAATTTATATATAGGAGTTAAATATAAAAAATATATGAAAAAGCGTTTGGCCTAAATGGTGGAATATGGGTCTTTACTTTTGGCCTAATCGGTCAAACCCCTTAAATTAAAATGTTATTTAATTAAAATAATTTTTTTTTAATTTTTAATACCAACACTAATTTAGTAATATAAATCATAATTATATATATATAATCATGTTTTTTATTATAATTTGGTTGAGTTATTCTATTCATTTAAGATTTTTTAAAAAAATTTGAAATTATTTTAAGAGTCATTCAAAAATATTATTAGTTTCTCAAACAACAACAATTTTAAATATACTATACTAAAATATTTTAAATATGTTATAATTATTTATGTGAAACATAATATGATATATAGTATAAATGTAATAAATAATATTTGATAAATTTTGATATTTTATCATAATATGAAACATGATAGCAAGATATACATTTTATAATATGTGAATTAGATATAAATAAATTATGTTAATATATTGCATAAAATAAGTGTGGTAATAAAAATATATAAATTTATAAAACTAACTATTATACATATTATATTATTATATTCATATATTTAAATTTATAATATGTATCGGGTAGGGTACGGGTAGGTATAATGCGAGTAAACGGGTAGGGTACCCACTAATGTACAAATCGGGTAATCGGGTACAAACTTCGTACTCGTACCCTACCCGTACCCGACATTGTAGCTTGCGGGTACTACCCTCACCCGACTCGTTACCCAATTTTGGTGTGTTCTACCCTAGCCGAATTACCGGGTACCCGACGGGTAAAATTGACAGCCCTATTTACAACCACGTTATTGCAAGAGAAAAAACATACTCTGTACCAATGTTTAAAAACCGGACCGGTGAACGAACCAGTCTTCTCGCCGGTTCACGGTTCAACCGGTCGGATCGGTTCAACCCCCGATCCAACCGTATTAATAAACATAATATTTTTAATTATATAGTATGAAATATTATGTAATGTATTAATATAAATATTGATTTGATTCGTATTTGAAAAAAGTTATTAATTTATTATATAAACAAGCTTAAATTATTTATACTCTATTAAACATATTAATGTAATTCTTTGTTATGTGATATATTAGTCATAGATCACTATCTCAATTTTTTGTGTAGATTATTAAGAGAGATAAAATAAAAAAATAAAATTGACCGAACATAAATTTTTTTTTCATATAGCTTGATTAGGTTCCATGGGTCATTAATATAATTATGTCAATTTAGTTGAATCATATACATTATTTTGCACATAAAAAATGGTTTGACCGGTTCAACCATTTTTTTTGTCGATTATAAGCGGTTTGACCGATTTTTTGAACGGTTCTTGACCGATTTAACCGCTAAAACGATTTTTTAGGTGTGATCAGACCGGATCAATGGCCGGTTCCCGGTTGAACCGACCGGTCCGGTCCAATTTTTAAATCATTGCTCTGTACCCGGGCGGCATATCCAAAATTTTGAATATAGGGTCCGAAAATTAATAAATTAGTGTGTGTGTATATATATATATATAAAGTTTAAATATATACAATACAAATATACAAATAAAAAATAGTGGTATATTTTTTGGGGTTTATCATATTCTTTTTATAATTTTTCATAAAAAAAAAATTATTATTCTTACATGAAACAATTATGGAAATAGGGTGAAAAAAAACTATATAGAAAAATTATTAACTACAATAACTTATAAACTAAACATGTAATATTTAACATATTAATCTTTGAGTTTAAATAATTCCTAAAACTTGGTTTCTTTAACGAAAAAAAGGGTTGAAACCTTGTGAATTAGTTACAAAACAAGGCCTTCAACTACTTCACCATTCTCAAATTTTAGAAATGATTACTACCTATTATATATAAATAGTTTAGTTTTGAGGTACAATTGTACCCCTTGAACCCAAATAGAGCCGTCACTGTTCGTCATAAGTTCGAAGTAGATGGATATGCGTACGCACTTAATTTTTTTGTGATAAATATGGTGTTGAGTAATTCTAACGTCTAAGAATGGATATGAATAGGTTGGAGTCGATTCGGACCGGATCCTGTAGGACTTGTTCGGATTAAGTTTTTAAAATTTGAGTATTCGAAAAGAATAATAAGAACCCTTATTTGTTATAAGATTTATAATTCTTTATTTTTTTTTTATTTTAGATGTCAAATCATGTATGAAAAGTGGATGATGTATTTTTATATTGTATTTGATATCAAATCATATTTGAAAAAGGGATGATGTTAGTATTACTATATTGTGTTTAGTAATATTTATTTTAAAAAAAATAAAGCTAATGTGTTAAGAAATGAGTGTGAGATTAGGTGTGAGAAATTGTTAGTTGTGTATTGAAAATTGGGGCATTGACCATATACTCTTATAAGTAAATATATCATCCCAAATAGTCTATTGGTTTTTAACTTACCATTTAATCCAAAATACTACATAAGATTACTATTTAACCTTATTAACCAATTTTTTTTTCAATATTTTTTTCTTTAAATTTAATTCAACCAAAATTCATATTATTTTATATTATTTCATATTACTCACCATTCAACCAAAATCCATACTATTTCATATTAATTTCATACTACCCACCATTCAACCAAAAATTCATATATACTACTTATTAATTTCATACTACCCACCATGCAACCAAATCCATACTACATTCAAATTAATTTAATACTACAAAATCCATACTACCCGACGCCTACTACCCACTGACAACCAAAATCCATACTACCTTCATATTAATTTCATACTACAAAATTCATACTACCTTCATATTAATTTCATCCTACAAATTCATGTGAACAAGAAACTAAAAAAAAAAAGTGTAAAATTGTTGAAGTAAAGAAAATGAAAACAAAAAATTAATGAACTCCGCCTCTGATCGGAACCTTTATGAACAATAAACAACAAAAAAAGTATAAACTGTTAAAGCAAAAAAATAATAATAATGAATTCCGACTTTGATCAGAATTTGTATGAACAATAAACCAAAAAAAATCTACTTGTAAAATTGATTGGAGTTTCTAACAACAATATACCAGAAAAAATTAAAAAATCAACCTATTGAGGATGTATATAATCTATATGATCGTAAATTAAACTAATTTGATCGATTCGAAGTTTCGTATGATAATAATCAAATTTTATAAAATATCGGCAAAAATAATAAGTGAAAAAAAATAATATTCCGAATTTTGATCGAAATTTGTATGGATAATAAACTAAAAAAAGTAAAAAGAAAAATAAGGATGTGTAAAATTGTTCAAGCGAAAAAAATGAATTACGAATCTGATTGAATTTGTACGAATAACAAAAAAAAAAATGATGTATAAAATTGTTGAAGTCAAAAATAAAAAACAACTAAAATGAAACATTTTCTTAAAACAAACAAAATTGAGGAATGATGACGGTTGTACTTAATTGAGTATGTATATAAGAGGGGGTATTGTAAACTATTTATATCATGATTTTTGATTGAATGGTAAATATTTGGTTTAAATGTAATGAATTTTAGTTAGATGATTATATGACAATTAAATTAGATTAATGTGTATCAAATGAGAATTTCCCCTTAAAATTTTGAATTGTATAATAAACAAAAATTGTAATTCGAAATCTTAATCCAGATACGCAGAAGTCTAAACCAAATATAATCCTAAAATGTGTAAGAATTTGAACACTAATATATACGTTAAATTAAACTCGATAAGTATGCTCATATATCTATATTCTCATACTTTAGAAATATCAAGATTTAAATTTTCATTAGTATTTTTTAGTGAGAAGATATATAGAGTAAGATTAAAGAGGATGTATTGCATGCATGCGTGTGTACAATGTATAGTGTTCGATATTTATTAATATAAGTGATACGTGCGATGTATATGTATTTTACGTTATGAATATTATTGTATTAAAAATTTTATTTATCACACATACATCCTTATTCATTACAAACAATATTTGTATTCATTAACATACATATAAAATAAAATACATTTTCTACACAATTATATTCTCGGTGCATGAATAAATTTATAATAAATTTTCATTCGAATCCTATAAAATCTCTCGCTGCTTGCATCCAGAGATACTCATGGCTAAGTACATTGATGTTTTTCTTTTGTTGCATTTCTTTTGTGTCGAAGTTTTGTAAAGCTCATTATTCTGTCTTGTATGCTGCATTTTCTTAAATATGTGTATTTTCTCTAATTTTGTATATTTCGGTCGAATTTACCTAAACCCATTTTATCGGCTGATTAGACTGTTTTTCTTCAAATTTGGGGAAATTATTTGCTGACAAATGAAAATATGATGGTTGGTTGTTATTTTAAAATTGTATTTGTATGTGAATTGTTTTCATTTGAGAACATTGTATTAGTTATTTTCTTACTCAACATCCTTTTACATACGAAGTGATTTCATCTCTGCCTTTTGTTTCTTCTAAACGAAGAGGTTATTATCTTTTTTAAAAGTACATGAACTGAATTAGACAATTAAGAGGCCTATATCTATAGTATCTCAAAAGAACTCATCAAGGAATAGGAAGACCAACAAGATCAACTCTAGTGAATACAAAAGCGTCATTGCAATGAGTACGCTTTTTTGTGCACAGCGTGGACTAGGGCTACAACTCTCGAGCACTCACGAGCAGCTCGAGCTGATAAATGAATCGAGCTCGAGCACGTTATTAGTAGGCTCTCGAGCTAGATGGGCTGCTCGATTATGTGTGAAATTACCAGCATAACTCTAGTTTATATTATTAATTAAAAAACATAATTTTATTAGATTTAATACCAAGACTCGAGCCGAACCCAAGATTTTGTCGAGTCGAGCATTGTCAAGTTGATCTCGAGCCAATCTTGAGCATACTTATTTTCTTGTCCAGTCGAACTCGAGCAACATTTTTGTTAGCTTGTCGAGAACGAGCATAGGTAAAAAAACTCAATCCTGGCTCAAGACCATAAATGCTTGACTCGACTTGGCATGTTTACAGCCTAAGCGTGGATACAACGTAACACCGGGTATAGACTCTATAATTGTTGAGCATGGAAATTTGATTTAGTAGAAATGTCAATTTACCTAAAAATTAGAATTACATGCAGGCACAAAATTGTTATTTCTTTAACTAGGTTGACAATGAGTTGTGCACGAGAGCACACCAAATTATTTATGGCTTGATAAAGAGGCTAAATTCAAAAGATCAGGAAATAAATCAAATGAAGAACATATAGAGAAAAATTGTTATGTCTCTAATTGTCCTCTGTTTAGGCACCTTCTGTTTAATATGTGACTATTGAAAATAATTTCTGTAACTCTTAATATGTCTGTGGAATTATATCCAGCCTATTCATTTTCTCGATCTTGTAAACTTAATGGTATTTGCATCTATATTACAAATATGCGTTTATACGATTTGCTTTTCTAATTTGATTCATATTATTTGTGGTTGTTTAATAAGTCGATATTTGTCATTTAGATTGTGTATCAAATTGCAAGTGGTTTTTGATCTTGGAACAGGGTGCATCGCACACGCAACTATTTCATCAAGAACATGTACCAATCTATCGGTTGGACTAAAGATGAAGAGGACTATCTCATTAGACAACTAAACTACGCTGCTGATAATGTTCCTGTGGATGAATCGGATTTTTGGGATTTCTCTTTGAGCATAATAGCCGAAATGCTGACTGAGGACTTCGGAAAAGAATTTTCAACTGCAAAGGTTAAGCGACAGGTCCAACTCTACAAAGATCGGTTTGATGCATTTGTTGAATGGAAAAAATCACCAGGCATCAAATATCATGTCAAAACAAATCGGGTGAAGGTCAACGGAACTTACTGGGATAACATAGGAAAGGTTGGTATTTTATAATTTACAAGTTTATGTTGTGCGAAAACATTATTTTTGAATACGCTAATTAATACTTATGTATTGACCGTAGGAAACTCGGATGCAGCGCTATTTCCGTACATTTGGACTGGAATACTATAAGGAGGGCTATAATCTGTGGAAGAAAAATAATGCGGCGCCGATTGACTTTTCCCGTGTAGATGGGTATTCGAGATTCAATCCGATTTTCGTTGAACTTGAAGACGATGATACTGATGATGATGATGATGAAGCTGATTCGGAGGATGAACTAATGGATGAAGAAGACATCGACGACTTAGCTCCGACAATTCATGTGGTGGACGACGGAGAGGAATCTGTGGGCTCGTCTGGAATTGATGACATGTGAACTTGTGATGTTGTGTGTCTATGTGGGTTTAGCTATGTTGTTGTGTAATATTATGTTATGTATTGTCTCAGACGACCTAAAACTTTATGTTTGAACGGATAATGGTATGTTTTTTTATTAGCATGAGACCAATTATCCTTTGTTGGACTATCGTAGTGTGTTTTCATGAGTGGATATCGTTTGTGTTGCAACTATTTTGTGAAAACATGTATTACGTACGGTACGGTACGGTGTTGTGGGTTCATAGTCATTTGTCAGCTCCACTTTTTAGATTATTGAAATACGACACCAAACAATAAAATAATAAAAATCGAAACTATGAGGTTTTTCTATACTTACACAAATACGAGAAAAAAAAAAAGAAAAAAGAGAACTAGATAATTGCAAAAGCTACCCATGAAGTTTACTATACTTACACTACTAGGACTTCATGGATATATCTGCTAACTATTTGGCCCAATCTTTTGAAATTAAACCTCACAATTCATATTTTTATATGATGTGCAATAATAAATAACTATAACTAACTAAAACACATTTGGAATCTACTAACACTCAATTATTTAAGAATTGATAATTAATTACACCCTATACAACCAATATATATCATCTTAACTAATTCAGTATAAATTTTTAAGCACACGAATGTATTTATCTAAAACAATCAAAAGACCGAATCATTCAATATAGCACCTACTACCTAAGAAGCCGATTTAATAATGCAAAAAACACAACAAAACAATCAATTATTTTAATCTTGGTGATTGGTAAAACTGAGCAAAAAAATAAATAAAATTCAAGACCATATAACTTAACTTTCAATATACGCACAATTTTATAAGAGCGTAACCCAACCAAAGAGGTCATAACTCATATTTCAACAAGCTCAAACAAAATAATAAAATAAAGAAGAACTTACACACTGCTCGTCCACCTACTTCGAATTCAGATCTACTACCTACAAATGTTTCCCCGAAATATAAATGGTTAAGATATTGTTATGTACTATAATTACAAAACAAAAATGTATGTAACAAGAGATAAGAACAAAGTTACCAAATAACTTAAAACACTTGGATAAGTTACCAAATGAGCTGATATCAAGCGCAACCGATCTTTTGGGTTGAGGAGTATATAATTCGGTATTATGTTCAAACTAGTTTAATAAAAAAAAGAGAGTAATGATTCAAATTTAACCTAGTTTAACTTTAAGCAAATCAAACCAACTTGACACCATTAATTTATTCCTTGTGATTTTGTTATGGTTTTATTATTTCTTAAACTGACTTATTGATTTGGATTAATGTACATTTTTCTAGAGTGTTAACTAATACAGTATAGCATTCTATTTATTCATTGACTCTTTTTTTGTTATGTTATTATTATTATATTTCATTTTTTGTTGAAGGAAGGGGTTTTAAAAACTCACAATTTAATTTCTTAAATCACTAGATCAGCCCAATCTGGATTCCAATCATGGCGGAAAATTCAAAGCAAATTCATGAAAATTCAAAGCAAATTCATGAGCGAATACTTGATCTAAAATAAAGTCTTCAATGTTCTTCAAATCTGTAGGCGGCCGTTAGGCATCAGACCGCCACCTAGGGACTAGTTCGGACCTAGGCAATGTAGAGGTTTTTTTTTTTTATATATTTTTTAAAATATTATAAGATGATATTGTGATATAATAATAATTATTTCTTTATAAAAAAAGACATCTAAATCTCAAAAGATGTGAAAATATAAAATAAGTGCGTGCAATTCAAAAATAAAACACAGTCCATCATCAACCAATGAACCACTTAATTTGTAAAACTTAAAAAATATAAAAAATAATACGTCGGCAATTTATTAGGTGCATTTGGATGCACCTTGATAGGTGAACCATGTAAAGATATATTATCATTCAGTTATATGTGATGAAATATGAAAGTTATACGTGATAATATATGGTAGTTAAATGTAATGATATGTGACAAAAATTTAGAATTTAAGTTCATTTTTCCACATTAGGGTTTAGTTTTGCATTTTTAGGGTTTAGTTTTTCATTTTTTTATTTAATTTTTCATTTTAGGGTCGCGATAAAAATCTATCTTTCTCTCAGTTATATGTGATAATATGTGTCAATTATATGTGATGATATAGAAATTTAGAATTTAGAGTTTAATTTTCAATTTCAGTGTTTAGTTTTTTATTTTAAGGTTTAGGGTTTAGTTTTTCGTTTTAGGTTTATATTTTTCATTTTAAGATTTTAAATTTTAGATTTATAATTTTAATATTATTGGTGATGATATGTATCAGTTATATGTGATGATTTGTGTCAGTTATAGGTGATGATATATGTCAATTATATCGATGATAAATTAAATTATTGGGTGCACCTTGCAAGGTGCACCCAATTACATGGTATATTGACTCCCCAACACATCTAGGTGCCGTCTAGTCCATCCGAGGCTGCCTAACCCACCTAGCCAGCGTCTAACGTCAAGGCGTCGTCCAACTCCCGACGCTTAGAAGGATAGCTTTGGCCAAAATCACAGCGAATGAATGCCTGCCTAACATATATACACATATATGTTCTTTTGCCTATTTTTTTTTTCTTTTATTCTTATACACCATCGGCTTATAAATATGGCAATTTATTAGGTGCACCTAAGTAAGGTGCACCCTGTTTTACGTGATGATATATGATAGTTATATATATGTGATGATATATGACAGTCATACGTGATAAAATATGGTAGTTATACGTGATGATATGTGTCAAAAATTTAGACTTTAAGGTTTATTTTTCCATTTTAGGGTTAGGGTTTAGTTTTCCATTTTTAGGGTTTAATATTTCATTTTAAGGTTTGATTTTTTATTTTTGTTATTTGATTTTCCATTTTAGGTTCCTAACAAAAATCTATCATTCTACCAGTTATATGTGATGATATGTGTTAGTTATATGTAATGATATGTGTCAGTTATATGCGATGATATATGATAGAAATTTAGAATTTAGAGTTTAATATTCAATTTCAGGGTTTAGTTTTTCATTTTAGGGATTAATTATTCTTTTTTAGGGTTTAATTTTTTGTTTTAAATTTATTTTTTTAATTTTAGAATTTTAAATTTTAAATTTAGAATTTCAATTACTTGTGATGATATGTATCAGTTATATGTGATGATATGTACCAATTATATGTGATGATACATACCAGTTATATGCGATGATAAATTAAATTACAGGATCCACCTTACAAGGTGCACTTGAGTCCATGATATACTCTCTCTATAAATATAACATATTTTTATTTTCGCAAATATTAAAATTTTTTTTGTCAATATGGTAAAAAAGTTAAATGTTACATTTTTTTTAAAGAAGATCAATGTCAAGTTGTTCGAAAATCAAATGTCTTACTTTATTAGTATTATTGTTACTACTACTACTACTACTGCTACTGCTACTTCTACTGCTACTATTACTACTACTATTATAAATTGGCCTTCTAAACAATATTTTGTTTGTATTTCTAAAATAACTAAATTTAAAATATTGCCTATAGAAAATAAATAATTTAAACATTTTTATATATAATATAATATTTTATTAATATGTCTATGTATTTTTTTTTTATTTTCTTTTGCTTTTTCAAATTTAGTTATTTATTTTAATTATTAATTTAGTAACATTATATTCTTGTTTCTTACTTTAAATTATAAGTATTTATTTTTCTTGTATGTAAATGTGTATGTATGTATATACTATAATTAATTTTGAATTGAAATAAGATATTAAAATAATAATTCTAGATACTTTATTTGATTTGATTTTTTATATGATTCTGAATTGAACTAAGATATTAGAATTATAATTTTACTCGTTTTCAAAGTATATAAAGAAAGTGAGTATGTGTATGCATATACTTTATTAATTTTGAATTTAAATAAGATATTAGAATAATATCTTAAAATGTTATTAAATCTATTGTGTTTAATTAAAATCAAGTATCTGGTAATATATTGATTTAAATTCAAGATACTTTATTTTTTTTAGGGTTACCAATTTATAACTAGGGTTATCTGGTCATGTTATGGACTTGGATAATAATCCATAATTTGACTTATCAGATTTTAAATTGGACTCAAAATAATTGAGCCTCTATTGTTAAGTGGACTCGGATAAATTATGGTTTGGGTTGAATTTAATCAGTTAAGTGGGTTTTAAATTGGTTGAATTTGACTAATTCTATTATCAAATATTTAAATTATATTTATTTATTTAAAATTTATAGAAAATTCAAAATTAGATTATGATATTTTTAAAATTTATCGATTGTGTTTAAATTAAATCAATTATGCGTTATTATATATATATTTCAATTTTTAATTTCAATTTCCATGCGTGTAGATTAATTTAATTTTGTTTATAAATTTGATTATCTAATATGATGTAAGGTATTCTATCAAATGTGTTTAATTTAAATTATATATATGGTACTGCATATATTTGATTTTTTTTTAATATCGATCTCTATTAATGTAGATTAATTTCATTTAATTTTTTATTTTATGAATAATAAATTTATTTCGAATTGTTTGTAATTACAAAATTATATTACAAGATTTTCAGATTTTTCTTTATCAAATACGTTAGTTTCATTGAATTATCAATATGATTTAGTTGTAATTATATAAATTTAAGTTAATAAGTAAATATTTTATAAATTACATATATATATTTTTTAAATAAGTTGCGGCGATTTTATTAAAAAAGAAGAAAAGTGTCTGAGTAAATAACAATCAATGAAAAAGAAACGAATAATAATATTTAAATTTGATAAAATATTTTATTTAACATTTCTCCGTATTTATTTTATTTTGTTGATTTTTTAAAATTGAGTTGTTTTTTAAAATAATTATTGGAATGTTCATGTATGTTTTCTTTATTTATGGTATGAGTACTTTTCTCATAAAAGAATAATATATGTATGTATATATTTTATTAAAGTACTTTGTTCACATATTAATGTAAATTAGTTTAATTTAATGTATACTATATTATTAATCGTAGAGTATATTCAATTTGTTAGTAATCGTAATTTGAAGTGAAAAGCTCATTATATATGTGTGTGTGTGTGTGTATGTATGTATGTATATATTTTATTAATCTTGAATTGAATTAAGATATTAAAATAATATCTTATTTTATTATTATGTAATTTAAATGTATTATCTGATATATTTATTAAATCTATTGTATTTAATAAAACCATGCATCTGGTAATGTATAGACTTGAGAGTTTTATTTTAATTTTCAATTCACGTACATTAGTTTAATTTACCTTTTAAATTCTTTTAATGAATGAATTGTGTCTAATTGTAAATTTAGATTATGAGATTATTTAATTTTTTTTTTTTTAATCCGACGGTGGGAATGACTTATTGAGTGATTTGCACACACCTGAATTCTTGAATGGTTTAAAGTATTGTGGGGTGCCCAATCACAAATTGCATCTGAAAGTGGGATCTCCTATTATGTTATTGAGAAACATAGACCACTCCATGAGATTATGTAACGGGACGGGGTTGGTTGATACGAGACTTTCCACGCACGTTATTGAATGCAGAATTCTAACTGGTGCAAAGGCAGGCGAAAAGGTGTTGATTCCCCGCATGAGTCTAACGCCTTCTGACGTTAGAATACCTTTCAAAGTTTAAACGAAGACAATTTTCGCTCATGATTTTATATGCGATGACGATAAAAAAGAGTAACGGTAAATCACTTTCGAAAGTCGGCTTTTATCTGAAAAATCCCGGTATTCAGTTATGATCAGTTATATGTTGCTTTATCTTGTGTCACCCATCTAAAGGTTTGAAGATATTAGTTTGTTGTGATGACGATTCGTAATCGACCATGACCAATAATGTAATGTTTAAACAAGTATTCACTAACATATAATATTAACATTCGTATATAATGGATTCGATGTATAACTTATGTAGTGTAGATTTTTTAGTTATACCTCTTTATCTACATCTCTCTGTTTATTCATATATTCACATAGTAGATAATAATAAAAGTAATATTAATATAATTTGTATTTTTATATTTTAACTTTCCGCCCCTTATATTGCACGGTTCAAAAANAAAAAAAAATAGTTTGATACTAATCCGTTCAATTCTATGCTACATGTTCAAACTCCATACTCATATATGTAAATTCCAATTAAATTTTCCCAATTTTCTAAATTAAAAGTTACATGGCTCGCAGTTCCTCCCAAATTACCCATCATTCATAAATTAAATGCCCATGGTGTTTTTCGCAGCAGTACTTTCCTTTGAAAAAGATAAAAGAGCTTATGAAAAAATGAGAATGTGAACAACCAAACACATAAGTACATAAAGATTGTTACCCGATATAATTTTGAGTTTTGTTTCGTGGATTTGTAAGATATGAGAAATAATTAATTTACAAAGAAATATGTTTTGTTTCGTCATGCTTGAGATTAATTTGCGAGGTGAGGCTACGACTGACGAGCGATGCAAGGTGGGCTCCAGGGTTGAGATTTTTTGTTCCAGGCCGTGAGTTTGGTCTCGATAAGATTTTTTGATTTAATTACTATGAGAATTATCCCTTTCTAATTATAGTCTCGTAGTTTTTGAGAGCGAACGATTATAATCCTTTACTTTTATATGTTGCAATTTTAATTCATTATGTTTTCAGGAAATAATAAAATATTGAAAAAATTATTTGAGGCCAAAATTGTATCACCATGCCTGTTGAACCAACATTTGGGCAAATAAACCCTTCGAAAACAAACCCTTAGAATATGACTAAAATAGCAGTACATTCAAAGAATAAAATTTCGGCATTACATAATTACAGAAATCAAAATTACTAGACCAAGACCACTATAGTTATACTTATGACCACCAGTTTCGCAATTAAACCGACTAAAAGTAAATGAGTTTGTTATTGTTATCTGCACTTCAGTCTTCAGACATACTCAATTCTTAAGAGTTGGCAATTCTATAGTTAATTCATTAACGTCGTTCGTTAATCATAACTAATTCTAATTAAAGATATTTAGGAAATAATTTAGACAAATGACTTTCTAACTAAAATCTAAATACTAGACAAAAGGCTATTATTGAAGCTGCCTGTGATGGCCGGAAAGAATTTCAACGCCTTTTTGTCTGTGAGAAAATAAAACCTTCAAGGAGGGATCCAATATTAATATCACAACCACAAAACCTTTAATTGGGGGCAATTGAATTGATACAATATCTTTTATCCTTATATTATATAATATTATTCACAATGGACTATTAATAATCTTAAATATAATACGTAAATCTCTATCTTCATTTGAAAAAAAACAACACAAACATAGGAAACAAGAACCAAAATCAGTATCATTGTACAATTTCAACAGTGAATTGGCCTTGCTAAAAAAAATAAAAAATGCAGTCCAAGTAAAAAGATAAAGTGAAAAATCATCATTCTTTTGGCACATTTGGACCCATTATAACCGTTACTTCCTGCAACGGGTAAATAACCCGGCAACAAATTTCAAAAATCTGAAAAAAAAGCACACCAAAAAAGTGAAAAAAGCCACCCAATACCTTTTTCCCTTTCCCTTTAAACAATTAATTTTCAACTTGTTAATTGCATTAAAGACTTTGTCAACATTTTTTTCTCCGTTCATCGTCTCAATCTTTAACACCTCTCTAAGACAATTCACCAAAAAACCAGAATCCCATATCAAAAATGGGCTCTTGCATTAGCAAATGCAGACCAAAGAAAAAACTCAAGCATGATTTTAGTCATGTCCAAGACAAACTTGTCATCTCACAATATAAACCCATTTCTTCAAATCCACCAAAAATGACGATAATGCCCTCGGAAAATTTAAAACCTCTCTCCCCAGCCCCATCTAGTTCTTCATTTTCTTGTTCCACTAGTGCTACCAAATTTAGCACGCCATCTTCGTCGATGATATCATCGTCGTCATCATTGTCATCCTGTTCTTCGTCGTTATTGAGCTCAAAAGACCGATCTTTTTCCAACGAGTTCTTGAGGTCTTGTGTAAAGGACAATCTACACATAATTAGCCTCAATCCTAAGGCGATCAACGAAAAAGACCAAGAAAAACCATATGTGAGTGCTCGTAAAACCCCATATTACCCACCATCCTCATTACTCGCTTCGCCATTAGTGAAAAAGAAGCAATCTATTCAAGAAAAGGCAGAGAATAACGTCCCAACGCCTAAAAAGCGGGCTCGTGCAAGTTCGCCAACACTTGTTAGGCAAAAGAGCTTCAGAAAAGAGCCGAATTATAATCCAGTATTGCCAAACAGAGCTTTGAGGTCACCTTCTCCGAGCCGAAGGTTCAATAACGGAACTAGTGAAAATAATTCTTGCAGGCGCCAGATTGTGTCCAAAGGGAATAATGTAAAAAGGGAAAGTTTTCGGGCTCCAACTGCGAGCCCGAACCGGGATTTAACGATCGGTCGTAATTTCTTGGCGATGAAAAAAGATACATTAATTTCTCAACAGGTTAGTGGTAAGATTGATGATGATCATGTTGCTGCTGGAGATATTAAGGGCAGGCAAGATATGGATATTGTGATGGAGGATATTAATAATCCACTTATTGCCTTGGATTGTTTCATATTTCTGTAAACTGGTTAGGTTTAATTCTGTTGTGGATTTTGTGTGGTGTGATGATTTTTTGTTTGTAGATTTTTTTTATTTTTTATTTTTTTTTATGTTTCCTTCGGAGTTCGACACTCGTGAACAGGTTTTTGAAATTGTAACATAGATAGTAAAAACAAAATAGATTAATTGTCTTTGTTAAGATTTTATTATATATTTGGATTGGGTATTGAGTGTGAATAATTCTCTGTTATTTGCCAGGCTATGAGTTTTTTTTTTCCTCCCAATTATCCGATCAATATTCCATTTGGTATTTGTTAACGTGCATAAGATGATGTTTTTCGTAGGACAATACTCATGGTAAGGTGTTCATGTAATCACCAGGTTTCAATTTTGGGTTAATTAAACAAACAATTACACACACTAAGGGAAAAAAATACCAAAAAAGACCCAATACTTGTCTCTATTTTGCAGTTACACCCTTAATACGGGGTGTTTGTTGAGAGAATACAAACCTACAACCACAGTTGGCGTGGGTGTTTATAATACCTTAAGGGGCATTTATAATTTTGATTGATAACCAAGGCTGATTTGTAGTGGCCTGATTTACAATCTCAATCTTGTTGAGATTATGAATCATATTCATATTTCGTCTCCCAATTCTACAAGAAGTTGTCACCTGGCTTGAAACTCGACTTAGGTTGCACCGATATGGGAATTGGACACGAGGACACACTTATAACACGCATATTATAAGTCAAAGTGTACGTGCATTATAGATCTCAACTGATAGATAGTGTTGAGTTAGAATTCTTGCTTTAACACATTTTTTTTTTGTTTTATTTGTTCAACCTTTGAGAGTACAAGGGCAAAACGAAACACAACAA
This sequence comes from Phtheirospermum japonicum, assembly GCA_014905375.1. Lineage (NCBI taxonomy): Eukaryota > Viridiplantae > Streptophyta > Magnoliopsida > Lamiales > Orobanchaceae > Phtheirospermum > Phtheirospermum japonicum. The sequence continues at coordinate 226,785 of BMAC01000698.1, read as the reverse complement.
GATAAGGAGGGTAGACAAATGACATGATTCGGACAAAGATACAACACGAAATACTGACATTAAACTATCATTACACCAGACAAACGACACGATAACTCTAATTGCCACGTCCACCAGTAGAATCATCATCACACTCAAAACTCAATTTCGTCGTCAATGGTTAACCGATAAACGCGCCGCCTCCCCTCTTTCGGCAAAACACTAATTCGTCCGATATTAGAAAATTGTCGCCCGTTGGGATGCTTGGCTTGGACTTGATATTCACCGTGGTAAAGTGATGTTTCGTAATATCCGTTAAAATCCGTACTTCTATCCGGTGAATCATCGGCATGTTTCAATTGATTTATGAAGTTATCGACAACATAGCCCGTCGCTAAGTTATTGAAATTATTGTCGGTGAGGCACATCACATAGCACCCTTGTGGGCTCCACGCGGACCACATCATGATGCCTCGCACAGCCTCGTGCGAATGAAGCTCCTGTAGGATCTGATTCAAGTTCCACGCCTGGTTGGGCCCAGGCGAGAAGTCCAACTCGGTAACCCAAATAGGCAATCTCGCTTGGACAAGAATATCAAGCGCGGCCCTAACAGACGGCAGGTTCAGAAAAGTAAAATGGCCCTCAAGCCCAATACCCAAACACCCTTTATACCCTTGGGCCCTCATTTCCCAGATTCGCTGCAGGTACCGATTCGGCGACGAGGCCCAATCCCCGCTGTACTCAATTGTATTGTAGTCGTTCAGAAACGGCGTCGCTTTGCCGTCGATCCTGCGGGCCATCTGATAGAACAAGGTCGAAACGGCGCCGTTTCCCAGCTTGTCCTCGAAGAAATGGTTGTGCAGATTCTCGTTCACAACGTCCCAATGGATGAGATCCCCTTTGTATCTGTTGGTCACCGAGTTTATCCGCTTGTAAGCGGCCGCCCACAGCTCGTTCGGCGGGAGTGCGCCGACCCAGGAGGGCTGGGCTCTCGGGTCGTCCCAGAAAATATTGTGGCCGCGGATCCCGACCCGGTTGGATCGGGCGAATCGGACCATGGCGTCGGAGGTGGAGTAGTCTTCGAAGCCCCGGATGTATTCGGTGGAGTACCATTTGAGCTCGTTCTCGAAGACGGTGTACTTGAATCTGGACAGGAACCAGCTCTGGTACGCGGGGTTGTACAGGATGTTTCTGTTGATTGCGCAGCCCAATGGGAATCGGCGACGGGTCTGAGATAGGGAGACGGTGGCGTTTGGTAATGGCCGCTTGTACTTGTCCACCACATGGAATCTCACTTTCGTTTTCCGCACCTGTAAATGTACATTCTCATTTTTAGGCAATGCCGCCCGCTCAAATGGTCGGCCGGCAAGTTTTGTCCGCGCCCATTTCTACTCTTTTTTTTTTTTTGGTTGAGATTAAAGATCGTTGGAGATCTAACGGCTCTCATAATTCATTTTTATTTTTAAATTTGAAAAACTCAAATAATAATAATAATTGCAAAAAATTTATATTGTGTGTGGGTGAGTTTCAACAATCGTTGGAAATCCAAGTGTCCACATTTAAACTCAACTCTAACTATTTGTTTGAATTTTTAAAATTAAAAAAAGATTTAAAAATAAATTATTTGAACTTTTGTGTGAGAAAAAATATTTAATTGATGATTGATCTCAATGTTACGAAATTGCATCCATGTCTACGCAAAGAATACATAAAATAACAACAATAAATCATCAACAAAAGACATTTCTTAGTTTTTTTTTTAATTTAATGTAATGTTTTTAATTATTTATTAAGTATATGTAATGTTTTTAATTATCTAAAGTACTTCTAATATTTTAATTATTAAATAAATTGCCATGTTTTTATTTTTTTAATTATGTAATTTTAAATTCAAAAATTTAAAAAAAAGAACAATAATTAAAATATTGTGGGGAATTTTTATTTATTTGTAATATTTTTCCAACATTTTACTTATCATTTTTTACAATAAAAATAGAAAATAATTATTATTATTTGAGCTCAACCATCAAACTTTATCATGAAACTGCTGATATCACTCAACACTCATCCGACCTATTTTTATTGACATCATTTTGCCTTAACCATCAATTTTAGCATTGTACATGCTCTTAGTTTTTCACACATATCCTAATTGGCTAATTTTCGAAAAATATAAAAATATATATGTTTAATTGAGACTTACTTAGTATATTAATACTATCCTAATTTAGTTTAACTGATATGTAGTTCGATTGGAACTCATTCAATATCAGGTCGATAATTAATTCGACTGAGTTCAAAATTATTTTAGTGAAAAAAATATTCCCACCTTCAAACTATCGCAATTTTCACGTGTTATTATAACAACTAATTTTTATAACAAAGCAACTCATAAACTCATTTAAAATTAAGAATATAAATTAATTAAGTTTTACTGAATTATTTAATGATTTTTTTTATTATCTAAGTGCAATTAACATTGTATTGAAGATGCTTCTTATCATTTACCTCTTCAATTCTTTGTTGTTGGTGGGATTTCCACTCTTGGTGAGTAAATGATTGCAATGAGATGCTATCTGCACAAATATCAACATCTGTATTGTTGGTTTCAAAATAGAGTTGTGCTGGGCCAGAAGTTTTCACCACAAGCCCACCCTTCAACATGGACCAACAATCCTTTTGGGCCGTGACCCAACCAGCTGTTTCATAGCTTGTTTTCGTCTTGAAAATTGCTGCCACGTCAGCTTTTCCATGGCTCACTTGTAACCAAGCTACGATAAATTTTACCAAGTAATTTATAATCCAATATTATGATCCAAGTGGATTTGTGTCCACCACGAATCAAGAGCTAGTATAGTATCTAAACTTTATAGTTTATGATAAAACATAGATAGAGTTACGAACATAAATATTATTACCCGAAAAAGTGTAAAGTCTCTCCGATTCTAAATCAAAAGTTTGCGCAGCACTATGAAACGGTCGGTTTCTATTAGAAGCAACGATGAATTTGTTGCCATCTTCGGATGCTGCATGAGCTATTTTTGCATCTTCAAATGCTGTCCAACCATTCAATCCTTCATTTAGTTCCGGATTCACAACTATTCCTCCATCATATTGAGCCCTCGGTGGTGTTGTTAAACAATCAAGTGTGTATGAGTAGTCATAAGGCACTGCATAGGCTTGAAAACCAAAGACGATGTATTGAATGACATTGAAGAGTATATGATTAGAATTTTTGAGCTTTGTCATTTTGCCCAAAGTTTGAATGTATTATGAAAATGGGAAAAGGAACCACATTTATAGGTAAAGGAGCCACATTTAGTTGTTAGGTTATTCGGTTGCTTTCGGCATGAAGCTAGAGAATGCAATTCGTTACGATTTCATTTTAGATTTTTTTTAAAGATGAAAATAGTACGAAAAAGTTGAAACAAATAGATGAAATGCATATATATATATATATATATATATATATAAAATTGATGTAATATGAAAATTGTAAGATAATGATTAACAATCAGACATGTGAATGATTAAATGATAGGATTTTTGAGAAAATGCGGAGTTTTGGCCATTTGTCTATAGCAAAATAGTCTTTAGCCATTTTTCCAAACACAATAGTTTTATCTACTTCGGAATCAATTCCCTGTTTACTCAATGCACGAGACCTTTTTTATTTTTATTTATTATTTATTATTATTATTATTATTTATAAATTGACCTAGTATCTTCAACCAAATATGCAAGGGGGGATTGACCCTCATTTTTATGTCAAATGACTAAAAAAAATGTTTTTCCCCCCTAAAATATGGCAGTTTGATTTTTTTAAACATAAATGAAGAATATTCCATATAAGTGACACACTTTTTTTTTTTTTTTTTTAAGTGTACAGAGGTGAGTAGTGAATAGTAGAATTTTCTTCCGATTTTCTCACTTTCTTTCTTTTTTTAGAGAATCATTTTTCGGGTCAATTGTTTTCTAAAAACAGAAGCAAAAATGAGATGAATTGGTATCCAATCAAAACCTAAGGTGATGATTGCTTGGAAAATTGGTTCCATTTGGTCAAAAGACGTGGCCAAAGTCGTAATTATTGAATCTCTGCATGCATTCACTGCGTGTTGCAAAATATACATCACGCATAAGAATATTAATGTGCGCTGATTGACGGGGAAATGAGGATCATCTATAGCTTGTATGTTAAAATGAATGTACTATTACAACATTAGGGTTTACACACACACACGTTCTAAATGTGTTAAAACGTCTCTAGCCCTTATTGGTTTACCCCTGGCCCTGTTTTGAGATTTATTTTTGTAATTTTTATCAAATACGACAGTCATAACACTTATAACCCACATGTATATGTATATCGAGCTGCAATCCCGGAGAAAGTTAGAATTGGAAATTAATAATAATAATAATAATAATAATAATAATAATAATAATAATAATAATAATATTATTATTATTATTATTACTACTCTTGAGTTATGATCCAATTATATCATCTAACTTTGAAAATATATATAAGATGACATCAATTTAACATGTTTATTTGCTATCATGTTAGAACAAGGACACAAAATTTATACACTAGGCCAAAGACGATCTATTGGCATTATTTACCATACTTTTCAACGGAGAATGATATCGTTAAGGAAATGATGGACTAGGTGAAGAATATTCTTGTCTGGACCGTAAACAAAAAAGGCACCTGATTTTTCAGCCAGCATCGAATCATGACTAAAAACAAGATTCTCGGAGTAGACAATGTTAAGTCTAAATTGACTTACTTTATTTGTCGGCATTTTCGAGCAGGACTAACTTATTCAGATTATATATATATCGTGGTTGTTATCTTTTTGTCGGACTATTGACTTGGAGACCAAGAATAATATGGAAGAATTAGAAGCGGATCTATTAAAGTGTGGTTGTTTTCCTTTTTTTTATTAACTAGTTTGTATATTTATGTCACGGAATTCGTTAGTCATTTTTCGATTTTCTCATGAATAAGTTTTATTAGGGCTAAGCACGGTACATAGAAATATCCAAATTGAAGTGTACCGGATTCGTAAAAATCTGCGTCGACCAATCTCTTAATCGAGCTATTTTTAGTTTAAAGACATTTTTATCCTCCTTAAATCTTGTATCGATTCGATAACCGTATTAAACTAGTTATAAATTTCAATATATTGAATCGTTAATAAGTAAAATACTATTTTAATTTGTTTGTATATTAACTAATCATCAACTAACAAATAAGAATTAAAATTTACAATAAGTTAGCAATTTTAATTTACGATTAAACTTGGTAATAAAACGAAGATTTTCCGACAACGGAATATGTGAACCGACCGAAATGGATCATGAAGCAATTCAGGCAGAGAACAATACGACAACGGTGAGTCTTTACAAGTTTTACTAGATATCGACCCGCGCTTCACTGCAGGTTGCCATAATTTATATATGTATAATAATTGATCCTGTGCACATTATATGATCAACTTATTTTCAAAAGCATATATATACACACACCCACATGCAACACAAATCAAATAAAAGTAGCACTAAGATAATGAAAAATAAACATCGACAACTTAATATTATTGCCAGTAAATTAGATCAATCTACCTTCAAATAAAAATATGATAAGTGAAACAATCTCCAAATTACATGTTAATAAGTTATAGACCCTACATTCCTTGCAGAATAATCGCCTGCCTCCCAAAATGGAAGACAAATTATCTATCAAAATAATCAATGAAATGCAAATACAATGAAATCTATTTCATTGCAAAACAATTCAAAGAAAACTGGCCTTAAATCCTGAAAAAAAAAGGGGAAACTTAATATTATCCCAAAAATTATACTAACTTAGGTGAGAATAAGAGATATAATGGCATACCAAATAATATCTTAGCATAATCATTATAAATGTGGCTAGTGTATTGTTTCCGATTATCATCCTGCTTTCACTAGTGCAACAGAGATATTCTACAACAGATAAAACAGACATTTCAAAACGGATTCTGCTGCATTCTAGATACAATCGTTCTAGAAAGTTTAAATTTCTAGAACGGTTATTAACCCGTTCTAGAAAGTCATCTTTCCGGTCCTTTACTCATCAAACCGCTTTTCTAGAACGGATTTAAAAATCCGTCGGTCTATTTTCACGGATTTTAAAATTCGTTCTGAAAAGTCTCTTTTCTAGAACGAGTGTACAAAAGTTACCTTTTAGAAAGTTAAAAAAAATTAAATGAAAACAGGAATACACCAAAATCACTAATAATAAATATTGTGAATGTACACCAAATACACAAGAAATATTTAAGCAAAAACACAACATGAAATATTCGCAAAACTTAATGAATACTAATACAATGGGGACAATGTAAACATAATATACCATAGCAGTCACCCACGTGAAAAGTGAGGAGTTTATAACCCAATAAACGAGAATGTCTTCTACTATGTTGTATTCCACCGGATTTAACCGAGCAAAGTGACATGATCGAATAGTTCCCAAAAGAAGTATCACACCCCAAAACTGACTGTAGCTTTTTGCATTTTAGAATCATTACTGATATACCAGGATCCGTAACTGATGGGCATCCCTTAATATTAACATAACTCAAAGAACAGCAGGCTTCTGATATGGTAACGAGATCAAAATCTGTATCACATTAAGAAAAAAAAACTAATACAACAAAAATACACAAAAAGGTGACAAAGCTATAAGGTTGCAATATAATTGTACATTTACAAAAAACGTGTATACGTAAAGGAAGTAAAAAGTTGTTTTTTTTTAAATTGAATTCCAGCTGCATATAAAAAAATCATACCACTTATGTTAGTTCGACCCTCCAAAGTAATCAATTGCTGACTCCAGGGAAAAAGATAGACAATTAGAAATATCCAACTCCTGCACTGATTCAAAAGTCAACATCTGCTCTACGGCCTGTGAGATCTGAAAATCATCACCAGCACTATTTGCATGGTCAAATGAAAGCTTTTTAATGATCTTTCTTGATAGCACATTTGTACCACAGGATGGAAGCATGGAAAGAAAAAATAGTAATGTTGTTAGCTGTGGGCAACCCGAAACATCCACTCTCTGCGCAATTGAATGAAAGAAGAAAGTTTTTAGCTAAAGGCAGCAGAATATGCGTAAAACTTCTAATTTCAGAAATTATACGTACAAAAATTGAATCTTAATATGGTAACTACACTGACTAGCTCGATATTGATAAAAAATAAAAGGTAAATAATTAGAATTAAAACCAAATCTTTGAGAAAAATGTCTGGACGTCGTGGTTTCTTCATTAAACAATGTCAGCAATTAAGGTTAGAAAATTACTTTTGAGGATCAATGTCTTATTGTAAAAACCTGTGTATATTTTGTTAACCGGAATCGTAGGAGACTTAGAGTTGCCTTCTTTGAAGATGTCTGATAAACTTGTAGAAGGATCTCTTGCTAAGCCAAGAATAGCACGAGTTGCTTCATCAGCGAACTTTGAAAACAAACGGCACCTTCGTTTTCCTAAAATTAAAAAAAATAATAACAATAATAATTTTTTTTTTGATATATTTTATAGACAAGCCATTACTGGAGCGTTCCACAATTCTCAGGCTAGATAGACTAAAAGCATACCAGCAGCAAACCACAATGGCAGAAGGCTCGTATGTATCTGTTCAAGACAAAATGAACAAATACTAAATTAAATTGAGAATTTCTACAATAATTTATTCATCCTAAGATTAATCTAAAAGGCGATTCCATTTATTAGTTACTCTGTGATTTTGTATGATATAGGGAATTAAATGGAACCAAAAAATATATGACGGAAAATGGGTTAATGGTGGTGCACCTTAAGATATATATTTAATTACTATCGATCATACATCCAGAACCCTGTAACCATAAATCCAACACCCTAATTTATCGTAGAAATTATGGCGGGTAATGGTGTCAACTAATGTCCCGAAGTTCACAAGTAATTTTTATATTTAATCTTTCTCTTTTTATTTAAGTCCAAATAAATAACTCACCAGACCACAAGAAATGTAGTAATATAGTAAGCAGTATTCAGTAGGCCATACGATAAAATTCCTGAGACACCATATCTCTTCAATTTGGTCAATATCCTGAAAGTTCATCAAACAAGAAACAGATTATTAGCAATTAAAAAAAAATGATGATCTCTCTATTTGGATTCATGCACTTGATTTCCTCTCTAGTTTGCGTCCCCAAAATCTAAAATAATAATAAATAAATAAATAAATACAGAATCAATTCAAATGTGCAAATAAAAACACTTGCACGTTATAGTAACCCACAAAAATAAAAATTAATACAGCACCTTAATTATTTCAACTAGCTGATCAACACTGCTTTCTCCAGGAAAGAGAGGCTACATGTGTTCAAATAATACGTCTGAAAAAATTAAAAAATAGAAATGAATTAAATTGTGGGTAAAAACATTAGCTAGCTAACAAGAAGAAGAAAATGCACATACATGTGCTAAAAGTAGCTCGGCCATAACACAACCAAACCGACCACATATCAATTGCAATTGTATACTCTGTAGCACCAAATATTAGTTCTAGAGCCCTGTAATAACGAGAGCAGATATACGATATATTTGGTTCACCAGGTACCTGTAACAAATCTAAATTATTGATACATTAATCTCAATCAAGATTTAAATTTATTTAAAAAGAAAAACGTACCAACATCTTTGGGCTCCCCAAATCACAAAGCTTAAGCTGACGCGTGTGCGGATTAACCTGCACCAAGCATCATATCATTACATTCCAAACATTGAATAAATTTCCTCTTCCCAGGAATGAACAATTGGATAAATAAAATGATTTTTCTATTTTTTTGATTATTGTTTATAGATTTACAGAGAAGGAAAATTATTTTAATTATATATATAATATATATATATATATATATATATATATATATATATATATATATATATATATATATATAATTATCATACCAGAAGATTTTATGGTTTAATGTTCCGGTGACATACACAAATAACTCCATGCATATAGTTTAATGCACGACAAATCTGCATTTGCAAAAAAAAAAACAAAAAAAAAACCAAACAAGACAGAGAAAGGAAAGGTTTAATAATGTAAAAACAGAAAGAAAAAAAATGTGATAATGAGGATCAAGAAATATAAACCAAGTACCTGGTAAGTATAAAGCTGGACATATATGACAGGCATGTACTGGTTCACTCAAATTTTTTTTCATTTATAATTAAAAAGCAAATTTTCATTCAGCAAAAATCAATAACAATAAATACGTAAAAATAACAGCAAATTCAAGAAGTGGAAAAAATAAAAGAGACCAATTAAAATCATTGACAAATCCCTCGGAGAAAACAAGAACTTTGAATCACTTACAAGCTTGATAGCAACCTCCTCGTTCGTCGTACCTGAAAAAAAAATCAAAACAATTATGTTAATCGAAACAATAGCACAAACAAATGAAAAATCTCCTTAACGACAATTTAAACAGTGACTGACAAACTTTTGAAATGAGATCGATTATTGTTCAATTGAGAAAAATGCCTAAATTTACTGATGAGAGGAATTCAAACCGAACAATAATGCACAGTAGAACACATACACAAAGAACATACGATTCCAGCAAAATCAAAATCCAAGCAATAAAAGGGGGAATAATGTGTATCATACGACTAATTATGACTAGGTTTCTTCTAATTATGTGTATGAAAATCCATCTAAAATTAGTTTCCTCTTTTAATTATATAAAAATTTTCTTAACATAATTAGGATAGATATCCTAATTAATATTAAAAATAATAAGAAATTATATTATATATATATATATATATATATATATAATAACTTATATGTTATTTTGATTTTTTTTTTACTTTTTTTTAAATATTTTTTTTCATTTTGAGTCCAACAATATCAAATCAAATTTGTCACTTTTTCTCAAAAATAATTTGATTTTTTTATTTAATTAAATTATGAAAATATGCAAAATACAATATAATTTGATATTACTTTTATTATCTATCAACATGTTGTTTATAAAATATTATTACGATTTAATAATTTTTTATTTGAATTGATCTCATAAAATAATGTATTTTGTTATTATATCATAAACCACGTAAACAATACAAATTTAAACCCAACACTAAGTGGAATGAATATATAGATTTGGAAAAAGATCAACAAACTCCAAAACAAAAAGGGGAAGGTCACCTCTGAAAGCAAATGTTGCTAAACACAGTAATCTTTAAAGCATTAATGTCATACTTAATTTCGATTGAAGTTCAAAATCGAATTTATTCTGTCAGGTATGCATTTATATTTTACATACTAATAGCTTCAACATCATTGTAATATTTATATTTTATTAATATTTATTCTATCGTTTGCTTATTGTGCGTAGGAAGAAAATTATCTTCACATGAAATTGTAGCAAACCTACAATACATGCTACACAGTGAAAACAATAAAAAAAACCATGTAAGAGAGAAGAAAAAGTCACGTAGAATTACTTTTTCTTTTTTAATTATATAGGAGTTTACTTAATATAACTGGGATACCCGAATTAATATTAAAAATAACAAGATCATATATATATATATATATAATCACTTTTATGTTATTTGGTTTTTATTGTGAGTTTTTATTTTATTTTATTTTATGTTTTTCTTTTTATTCTGAGTCCAATAATATCAAATTTATAACTTTTTTCTCAAAAGTAATTTGACCATTTTTTAAATTTAATTTTATAAAAATGACAACATAATTCAGTATTTATTTTATTACCTATCAACATGTTATCTATCAAATATTATTACGATTCAACACTTTTTTATTTGAATTGATCTTATAAATAATGTTTAATACTAATGATGATTTACTTTTTTCTTTAATTATATAAGAGTTTTCTTAACATAATTAGGATGGATACCCTGATTAATATTAAAAAAATTAATAAGATCATTTGAATATATATATATATATATATATATATATATATATATATATATATATATATATATATATATAT
>BMAC01000698.1:189581-215615 GCA_014905375.1 Phtheirospermum japonicum | reverse complement strand
TGTTATTTTGTCTTTTATTGTGAGTCCAACAATATCAAATTTATCATTTTTCTCAAAAATTATTTTACCAATTTTTTAATTAAAATAAGCAAAATTGCATAATGCAATACAATGTACTATTTGTTTTATTGGCTATCAACATGTTATTTATCAAATATTATTACGATTCAATACTTTTGATTTGAACTGATTTTTTAAAATAATGTATTTTGTTACTATCTCAGTAATCATACAAAATAATACAAGTGCGAAACCAGCATCGAGTGGAATAAATACCGTGACATCCACTATAATAGATGCGTAAAAAGATCAACTAATTTTCGATTAGTTGGTGATATTGATCCACAAAGTGGTACCAATAGAAGTGTAGTAGAAAAAAGATCTGATAATTTGAAAGGTATGTTACTTTACACTATCCATTACTATTTCCATGTGGTGAAGACAACCACAGGGAAGACATGTCTTTTTTTAAACTTCGAAAACCTAAAGGAGATGGTAAATAATATGTGAGTTAGATGGAGTTCTTTTCTCACCGATTGCATGAAAGAGACACGGAGGTATTTACTATTATATATAGTCGACGACTCACACAACAATTCATAATTGATGCATATTGGGTTATTGAATTTTCAAAATTGTAGTACGTCAAAACTCATCAAAAGAATTTGAAGTGAGATGTACAGTGAGATTGTTGATGTAGTGTTATGAGGGGAAACAAATCGCTCAAGTGTTGGTACTCATGTTGTCTTGCCCGCGACATTTAGTAGCGGTTCTCCAGAGGGTCGTTTCACATAATTTTTTATCTATTACTGAATTGTGTAGCTCATTGAAATGTTAAATAGTGTAACTAATATAGATCTATCAAGTATTTTTTCAAACGTGTCAATAAATGTAACTATAGGTTCACTATAACATTCTATCAAAATAAATGTGGGGATGCAGAGGATAAAATTTTCGATGAGATCAACATGTATTATGATTGTCATTACATTTCTCCATGCGAAGCGGCGTGGAAAATATTAGTTTATTAATTTTAGTATAAAACTCCACCTATCATGTACTAGAGTTTTCATCTTACAAAAGAGTATAATGTATTGTATAGTGATAATAATCAGTTGAACGCAATGAAATGCAATAAGAAAAAACTGAAAGCACGGAATTTGATTATGTTGAGTTTCCTAAAAACTCTTTTTAATACTCAAAAACAAAAGAATGGACACCTAGGAAACTAGATTTTTTTTTTCATTAGTACGAATTTACCATATTCCGCAAAATCGATAAAGTCATGGATGCAGTATTAACCAAGGCTGGTGTATTTCTCATCTATAGATACAGATGGCGCTTTCTAGAACTAATAAATCTAATAGTGGAATTTTTCTTAATGTAATATCTAACGACATAACTTCTCTTCTTCTTTCGAAAGGAAGAACTAGACATTTTAGATTTAGGGTTACTTTTAATATCTACCAAGATTTCGACCATTACTGGTACTCCACTTGCAAAATTAATGGTGGATGCGCATCTCATTATTTGGGACGAAACTCCAATGATGCATAACCATTATTTTGAAACTCTGGACAAAACATTAACAGACGTGACGAGATCGCAAAATAATTTTAATACGGAACTTCCATGTGGTAACAAATAATAATTCTTAGTGGAGATTTTCATCAAATTTTGATGATTGTTCCAAAAGGCACTAGACCAGACATAGTTCACAAATGAATCAAATCTCTGCATTTATGGACTCAATACATAGTTTGAAGTAGACCAAGAATGTGGTGCTGCAAAGTCACAATTCAAATCTCAATTGTGTCAAGTTAAAGAAATTTGTCAACTCGATAAATAGATGGGAGCTGTAATAGTTGGAGTACCAAATGATGGTATTATTAAAATTGAAATTTAGGTTATCTATTATTGAAAGATGATGGTAACCATGTTCCGTCAATTGTGGCGAGCACATATCCACAATTTGGAAAAACTAATGAATGATTCGTAATTTGGATGGCTGTGCTATTCTTTCCCCAACACTTGATGTCATCGATTTGATTAATAAATATATGATGTCATAAAATGATGGAGAATGTAAAGTATATCTTAGGTCTGATAATGCACGCAATTCCAATTCAAAAATATTGACATATTGTAGGACGTCCACTCACTAGAGTTTCTAAATACCATTAAAGTTATGGATTCTCGAACTATGAGAAATTAAAAATTAGAATTTCACTCGTATTGTTGAGAAATATCGATCATTCCCTTGTGTTGTATAATATTGGTTGTTAACTTGACGATCATATTATATAGGCTAATATTTCTCAAGGAAGCAATGCGAGTGAATTGTTGTTAATCCCTAAAATGTCTGTCACACCATCCAATCTGAGGTTGCCTTTCAAGTTCCAGTGATGACAATTTTCTCTGTTTGTGTCATATGCTATGATGATCAACAAGACTCAAGGACAGTCTCTCTCTCACGTTGGATCCTGAAGAAGCTAGTTTTCAACCATGGTCAGTTATACGTTGCTATATCAAGGGTGACCAATCGTAAGAGTTTAAAAATAATGATGAGAATAAACATTGTAACAACACTACAGATGTCGTGCATAAGGATATTTTTCATAATTTGTAAAGTACATTTCGTCTGATAACAACCCTTTTATTAATCAAGTTATATCATTTTGAATACTATTCAATCTTTAAATAATATTTAGATGAGAACCAGTGATGGTTCTTACCGAAATACACACACATATATATAACTTGAGTATACATGTATACAATTACTTATTTAAATATTTTAATAAATTTAAAATAATATATTTTTTAAATAAAATAAAATAAATAATTATCGTGCAACGCGCGGGTACAATACTAGTATATGTAAAATATCAAGTGTGTACCGGCAATTAATATCTACAAAATTATAAGCTTGCCAGACATTCCCCATGAAGTATAGTGAACAAACAAACCATCATTCGAACAATGAACCAAAACAATATATTCATACTGTGTACCAAGAAATAGGTATTGTAATAAAATCCACAGTCCAATTATATATCTTACTTTACTGTTTTTCAAATATTTGCATATAAAATAAAATTTTATTCTAAAATTAAAGGAAACTAAATCTTCTCAAAATGTGTTATATTATAACAAACTCACCCATTATAACTTTTTAGAACAATGATGTAAATATATACATGTATAAAAACACAGAGAGAAATCCAAATTAGAGAGATGAGAAAACGACTCAATCACTCGGTTGACATAAAGCATAACCAAAAAAAAGAAGAATTATAGGCACTGAAGTGCTTTAAAGTAGACGTGCCCACCGGTTCGGGCGAACCGGACGAACCACCGGTCAACGGTTGCGGAAACCGTTGACCACGGTTCAAACCGGAACCGGGACCGTAACCGTCGTTAAGGCGGGCCGGTTCCGGTTTCTCCATACCCCAAACCGTAAACCGGCGGTTCAAACCGCCGGTTTAAAAAAAAAATCAGTCGATCGACTAATTGACCAGTTCGATCGACTAGATTGGTTCAGTCGATCGACTGGTTCTCTCCAAATTGACTGGAGAACAGAGAGTTTGAGAATTTTGGACGAAGCAGTCGATCGACCTCTTCTCAGCCGATCGACTGAGCGAAAATTGAAAAAAAAAAACCCGTAAAAACCGTCCAAACCGGCCAAACCGAACCGGGACCAAACCGTGAACCGGCAGTTTGCAAACCGGCACAAACCGTTCGGTTTCACGGTTCGGTTCCGGTTAGAGGTTTTCCGCCGAAACCGAACCGGCGGTTCGAACCGTGAACCGGCTGTTCAAACCGCCTGGACACGTCTACTTTAAAGGTCTCTAACTAATAATCACCTTCTTAAATTTCGTAAACTGAGACATTGTTTAGTTCATGGAACAATAATATCTACTCACATCTGAATAAAAGTTTTAAAAGTACTGTTATTTTTAATTTGCAATAAATAACAATCATACTATCGAATACATAACTCCGCATTTCCAAATAAAATTATTATTTCATGCCGGCTCATTAACACAAAATACATATTATTCTAATTAAATAAACAAAACACCACTTAAACAAAATGATGCCTAGCTTTCAAGTATTAGTATTGTAGATTCAAATGAAAGAACATCCATGAATTCTCAACACAATAAAAAAAAAAAAAAAAAACTGATTATAAGCTTCAGCCTATGATTTGAAATCATTAGCACACATAAACCTGGTTATAATTTTCTTTGGAATTTGGTTGTCTGTGGTTTCCACCCCTCAAACCTTACTCCTCTCATAAGCTTAAGCCTAAGAGCCTACCTTCAACATTTATAGGATATAGTCCAAATCATAAAGGATACAAGGTTCTTTTGCCTTCAAACAAGATAATAATAACAAGTCATGTCTTATTTCAAGAAAATGTGTTTCCTTTCGAGAATAAAACTCCAGTTCCTGATAATCTCATAGCTCAGACACCTCACCACACACCTCTAATCAAATTACCTAAATCCAATCTTAAATCTCTGTCAGATTTAAACTCAGCTCACTCATCACCAGTAGGTTCACCATCATTTCCATCAGTAGTCAATGATCATCCTTCAAGCTCTCCCACGCAAATGTCATCTGAGAATGACACCAACTCCTTTACTTTTGCACCACACACCTCCACTCAAACTACATCACCTACATATGCTATTCCAATTGGTTAAATCACTATATACTTACCTATTGAGCATATAGATATGCCTGTTCTTGTTAATTCTACTGTGAAGGGAAATGCAGGTACACATCACATGCAAACCAGATCAAAATCGGGTATTCACAAGCTAAAGACATGTTGCAGAGAAAAAGAATGTTGAATGTGAACCTAAGACACCTGAGGAGGCAATCACCATCCCTGTGTGGAAAGATGCTATGGCTGCTGAATATCAGGCTCTTTCAAGAAACAAAACCTGGTTCCTTGTTCAGGCTCCATCTGATAGAAAGGTCATTGGTTCAAGATGGGTGTTCTAGACACAAAGCCATACTGGTAGCAAAGGGATACACTCAGGGTCCTGAATTGGACTACACAATACCTACAACTCAGAGGTCAAACCAGCCACCATAAGAACAATTTTGTCATTGGCACTCACTAAAGGCTGGTCTATTAAGCAACTTGATGTGGACAATTCATTCTTGCATGGAGAGGTAGATACTGATATTTATATGGACCAACCATTTGGCTTTGTAAAGGATGGAAAACAAACTCTGGTTTGCAAGCTACATAAGGTTCTTTATGGATTGAAACAAGCCACTAAAGCATGGTCCAATAAATTTGGCAACATCTTGATTTCACTTGGCTTCATTCATTCAAAATCTGACACTTCTCTTTGTATCAGATACAGTCAAACCTCATGCACAATTATCATGGTTTATGTTGATGACATAATCCTCACTGGAAGCTGTGATTCAGAGATAAAGACACTAGTTCACACACTAAATCAACATTTTTCTCTTATGGATCTTGGAAAATTGCACTACTTCTTAGAAATTGAAGTGAGTGAAGATCATGCAGAGATCATTTTGAATCAAAGGCAATATATTTCAGAGGTACTTGATAGAGCATGGATGAAGGGGGCAAAATGTGTCATTTCTCCTATGATTTATCATCATACTCTATCAAAATCTTCAGGACAGCCTATTGAAAATCTTAGGCTTTATAGGCAAATTGTTGGAGCATTGCAGTATGTCACATTGACAAGGCCAAACATCAGTTATGCAGTGAATAAGGTGAGCTAATATATGCAAAATCCTTTGACTACTCATTGGAGAGCAGTTAAGAGAATCATGAGATATCTTGCTGAAATATTGAATTTTGGTTTGAAGATCACTCCTTGCAAAACCTTCAGTCTTCAGATGTAGATGATAGAAGATCAACTTTAGGAGTTTGTGTATTTTTAGGAAGCAATTTGATTTCATGGAAAGCAAAAAAGCAACCTACAGTGTCAAGGTCTTCAACAGAAGCTGAATATAGAAGCCTTGAAATCACAGTTTGTGAGACAATATGGATGAGATCATTGCTACAGGAACTGAAGACTCATGCACCTAATCCTAGCATTGTCTGGATGGATAACTTGGGAGCAATAACATTATCAAACAATCTCATTAACAATGACAGGATCAAACACTTTGAGCTTGACTTGCACTTTATTAGAGAAAAGGTGAAGAGTGGCATTGTGAGAGTGCAACATGTACCAGCTTGGGATCAGATTGCTGATATTATGACAAAGACATTGACTGGACAATTCTATTTGTATGGTAGATTTAATTTTTATTTGCTGCTTGTTTTGTTTTGAGAACTTTTAGAGAACTAAAACCGCTATTGTTGTTATATAAGTATGTTAAGTCATATATGTTTTTAAGAGTAAAAGTAAACCAAATAAGGTATAAAAAATGAGAAATTATTAATAAAATTAAATAGGTGACATTATATTAAGTTGTATAAAACTCGCATGTAGACAATAATGGAGAGGATATCACTAGTATCCTACTTAATATATTTTTCCCATGATATAGAATTGTTCTTATTTTTGCTTGGTTCTGTTTTTTGTTGTATTTGTTTTGGCTTGAGATGAAGATTCTGGGTGTTGGAGGGGAGGTTTATGGATAATATGCAGATAGTTCTTTTCTACTAGTATCTGGGGATCCTGTTTTGGAAAAATATCATTTAATCACACAAAACCATATGTGCGAAACCCATGTTTACAGAGGTCATAAATGAAAGAAATTAAGATTTTTTGTGATTTGAATAATTTGATGTTATAAAGTGCACATGTTATCTTGGTAGTCCAGTTCAGGCATGTAACGATAAGGCATCTGAGGTAGACTCATTCATCACTCAATGTTCGCTTTCGTTCATGGAAACATAACATTACGTACAGTTAGCCACACATCCACAGGTCAGGGGCGAAATATATTTACATTTTCCAGATTATATTCATTATTCTAATCTTTTACATGCATTTTTTTTCTGCCCCTGACAACATATCTGCAACACATTTTCAAACTCTAATAATTACATTTTAGTTGTGCATAATTACCCGTGCCATTTCCATTCCTTGTGTGAATTGAGAAAATATCTCATATTACTTGAGTGCTTAAGTATCTATTCAGGATATGCTTCTTATAAGTGGGACTTTATATAGCTTGTGTTAGTTTTCTTTTTCAATATGCCAGTTTTTGGTTCTTTGTTATTGACATTTTTCTTTCGAATTGTAACACCCCAAATTATGAGACTACCTAGGAAAGCTCAATAGATTTGACTGGTAAACTCATACCAACAAGGTGCATCTTCTTTTCTGGAAGCCCTATCATCGAAACTCCAAAGTTAAGCGTGCTTGGCCTGGAGTAGAGGTGGGATGGGTGACCCCCTGGGAAGTCTTTCCAGGGTGCGCGTGAGTGAGGACAAAGCGCGCTAGAAAAGACTCATGTCGGTACAGTGGGGCTAACTGTCAGGTCTGGAGAGCAAATCCTGGGGCGTTACACGAATAACATTATTGGATGGTATTGGGTCTTGAATGTTTTTTCTGTTGGACTTTCTAATATAGTGGTATAATTAGAGTTAGAAGAGTGGGTTGAATTTAAACTTGAAATAAGTCTCGGTAAAAATACTCATAAAATGGTAATTTTCTCCTCATCTTGGGCCTTGAAAATATTTTATGTTTCTTGCTGTGAAATTAATGACATGAAGTTTAGTTGGAGTGATGAACTTTCTTATTTAAATTACAAATCTTGTCTTGGAATGACTTAAATCTTTGATATAATATTATAATGGATGTTAGTTATTTTAATCTATTTATATATTTATTTATCTTATCACTTTTATAAGAACAAGCTTATTTAATTGTTTGTTCATTATTTTCTTTCTTAGCAGGATTGAAGAGAGGCTTTCAAAGAAGTTGAGATGCTGCTATGAAAACCTAGTGAAGATTCACAGGATGCTTCTTAGTTTTAGTTTTTTAGTCATTTGTTTTGTTTTGTTCAACACACTTTAGTTTTTTCTAGTTTTGATTGGTGCATTTGTGTTAATGAAACCTTTTGATTTCGAGCTAGCTAAGATGATGGATCCTTCGGAGGGCTCTGGCTCAGGATGTTTGTTTATGTTTCAGTTCAATTGATAAATTATTTAAAATTATCACTTCTTGCTACAAGACATGAAAGTCGAAGAAAAAAAAAGGTGGCACTAATATGGCTTAAATCACAAAAGGGTCGTCTAGTACAATTTTTGTCACAATCTCTTTACAAGGAAATAATTGTTTTAAAAGATATGAATCTAATATATAATTATATATTATGATGAATTAATAAAAGTATATTTGTGACGATCAGTAGTTATTTGTTGTGATAAGTCATTTTTGTGACCAAAACATTTGGTTCCAGTGATAATAATTACATGCGACTATAATATTGAATTGTGTGACAAATTGTATGGGGTTATAGTGAAAATATTGTATGTAACTATATCATTGAATGTATGTGACAAAAGGTATTTCGTTCTAGTGACAATAATTACATGTGATCATACTATTTTATTGCACGTGACTAGAATATTAATTTCTAGTAACAATCATTATATGTGGTTATAACGTCAAAATATTTGTGACTATTGCATTCATTATAGTGACAAAAATAGATATTGCAAATGAATTACATTTTAGTGGCAAAACGTGGTCGTCACTAAAACATCACGTTCTAGTGACGAGCAATATATATGACTAGAGAGTTAGATTTTAGTGACAACATGGAATGCGACTAAAAGAGTGATTCTAGTGGCGATCACATTAGTCATCACTAAAACTTTTAGTCACAGTATTTATAGTCACAACCTAGTGATGACTTATAATATCGTCACTATCATGTTATTGTGATGAAACCTAGACGAATAGTGACGAACATTGTTGTAACTAAATATACCTTTTCTTGTAGTGTAGTTGGGTGGATATTGTGGAGTACAGGGTATCTAGCTGTATAAACATATAACAAGGAGAGGGATCTGTGATTGAATGGTGTCAGATTGTTTAACTAAAGGCTAGATTTGAGATATTAGAATTACCTGATTAAGTGTGCGTTCCTGGAGAAGTGCTTTTATTGTGGACGCATCTTCACAGTTGGCCAAATCCTTCTCCCAGTTTGGAGAGCTGGATGTAGAACCGTCGTAGGTCTTGCAGAGACGTTTGCGTTTTGGAGCAGGGGAGCTTGGTCTTTTAGCAGATGGCCTGATTGTTCGCTTCCCCTTTGAGGATTTTCTAACTAGCTGCACTTCTTCCAGCTCGTCCTCAATTTCTGGGTCAGCTTCGGTTCCAAATGCTTGATCCAGCACCTCATCCACGTTGATGATGGGAGGTGGAGGTGCTAATGTGACCGCGGGTTGTGGCTCATTTTGTGCCACGACTTCCTCAGAGCTCGATGAGACGCAGGCATTGAGAAATGCATATGTAAATAATAAAATGGTGAGTTAGCATTAATTTATGGTTGTCCGGGGTAATGGTGCAATGTTTTATAACACATGATACCTACCAAACTCTGATCTGGTCATTGCGAGATCTGGGTCGACGGGGCGAGAGTCGATGCCCACAAATTTGAAAATTCTGGACCGGCTGGTGAGTAGCACCACGTCAAATGGGCGCTTACTCCATTCCGCGAGCTGGTTAGAGTATTTTTTGTATAAGAAGGGGGAATGTTTGGGTCCGGGGGGATTGGATTATTTTTGAGTATGATATTGTAGCTCAGTCAAGACGGGCCATTCTTCGGTATTGTGAATGAAGAAGAAATTTCTCCTCCAATCAGGAAACTTATTTGAAGGGTTCACTGAGAATCGGGCTTTGCCGGTGCGAGCCGAAAGATAGAAAGAATGTCGTTGATATTTTATTTGAAAGCAAAAATGAAAAAAGCCTGGACCAGGCTGAGAGTTATAGTATTTACATAGTATGATATATCCTGCCAAAAATTTCATGGAATTCGAGGTCAATTGTAAAAGGGGGACTTTATACAAGAGGGAGGTATCAATATAAAAACGGTGTGACGGGAATCTAAATCCCGCTCTAAGTAGCTCGTCGAAAAGGGTTATGTGATCGGGGGAGGGTTTCATGGGGTTTGAATGGAGAAGGCCGGGTAAGACCATTTTGGCGGTCTCAGGAAGGTTAAGTGTTCGTTTGAATTCATCAAGTTTTTCTGGATCAGGGAGGAGCCAGTAGTTGTCTTTGACTGCCCTGGTTGCTAGGGGTGATGGAAGTAGGTCGGCAGCGTCTACGGAAGGCGCTACAGTCACGGGGTTCTCTAAAAAGTGCTCGTAAGGTGGTCGGCTAATAGGTTTGGCTAAAGGAATGCCCTCTGGTATATTTACAATCGTTAAGGGAGCAGGAGATGAGTCTTCTGGTATGTTTTCTGGTAAGGTTGAAGCGTCGGTGTGAGCCCTAGTCTGGGTTTCTAGCTCCGACCAACTGACATCGCCTTCTGATTCGTCACGGAGGCCGGAGGGAGGATAAGAGGGCTGGTTTCGTCTTCTCTTAAAAATATAAGGGTTTTCAGTAGGGTTGGATTCGGGAGAAAGGTTTGAATTCTGAGAATCAGGGTTGGAGGATGCTAATTTCTGTCATTAAATGAAATTAAAAAAAAAAAGAGAGAGAGAGAAGGGGGCAAAAAAGCAACATAAAAACACAACATTCAGCAGATGCAACGCATATATGGCATTAAAATTGAAATTAATTACTAAAGGGGGAAGACTTGGGGGCTTACCCATTTTTGTTGTCGAGGAGGTCGGTGATGAACGGTGTGTTGTGGTGATTTTTGTAAACCAGAGAGTATGCGAGCTTTTTGCAAGAGCGGAAATGGTGATTTTTACTTGTGCTGTTGGTAAAGTGACGAATGAGGGGAGATGGAGGGTTTTGTGTATGTTGGGCGGTGTGAAAAGCTGATGAGACAGATTGGAGCGGGAAGTAGGTAAGAGTTTTCAAGGAATGTTTTGGGCCCACAGTGTTTATTATACTACGAGAAAATGGAGGGACGACGCGTGTCCGACACTTTATCATGCTGCAGTTAATGAATCTTTAATGAGACGTGATGGGTGGAGAAAAGCGTGTTTTGACTTTTGGGGCTGCATATGATTGCGTTTTCTTGGATTATTGTGCCCGATTACAACTTCAGGTCGTGGGTGAAAGATTCTATGGTTTTAGGTCGTCGGGTCTTGAGTCTGAGGACTCGGCCTGGGGACTCGCAGATCTCTTCTTCCAAGGGGAGCATTCTTCTTGGAGGACGAGCGAGCTCAACGAACTGATTTTTTGGAGGTCGTGGTCTTATGTGGTAATTTCTTATGGGACGATTGATATCATAGCTCGGTATGCTGAGTTGGGTTATTATAAAATATGGTTTGGTAAGCTGGTAAGGTAATTTATTTGTGATTTATGTTTGAGTTTTTATTGTGGTTTTGGTGGTTGCGTTCTTTTAACTCTCTGTTTACATGTCTTACCTGATTTCGTATCTCAATCAGCTAGAACATGGGGGACTAGCTGATTCGTCACTAAAAATCCATACGTAATTTATGTGGGTATTTATGGTAAGCGACCTCGTTTTTTTGGAAGTAGCATTCCTTCTGAGAGGTGGGCGAGCTGGTTTGTAGAGTAGCGACCTGTAGTATGAGGATGAGTTCTCATATAAGGTCGCGACATCTTATGTTTTTGTTAGTTGAGCGTTGATCTGATAGCTCGGTTATGGGTTTTATAAACATTAGGCCCAAAACGGGCTCATATGGGGTCTCGGCGGACTATATGGAAAGAATCCTAGGCCAATACCTATTTTGGTAATTTAAGCGAGAGATCCACTATTTATGGGAACTTAGCATACAGGAAAAATCCTAATTCTAAGTCGGTCACGTTATTTATGGAATTGTAGTGGGAGAAGGAAACCCTAACTTGAGTAAGACTTCTCTTGTCTCTATAAAAGGGGTGCATACCTCTCTTTTATTTTTAAGTTGTTTTATGACGGATTGATCTCTAAAATATCTCTCGGACTATCTAACTTAAGCATCGGAGGACCTTTGCCGGGGCCATCCTCCGCCTTGGCTGAAGGTGTTGTCAGGGCCGGCCCTGACTTTCGAGGGGCTCTAGGCGAAATTATAATTGAGGCCGCATTTGAATTTAATTTAAAAAAATAAAGAAAAGAAATTTGACACTTTCGTAAATAAAGCAGGTATTAATATTTGGCAATATAACATAATTTCTCTATGAATTCGAAAATTATCTTAAATTCAAATATCAATTTTCTCGTATTTTTTTAAGTAAAATGTGACTAATCACATCTCTTTATAAAGAATTATTATAGCTTATATATATAACAAATGACAAGATTATATAACTGTTTCATTTAAATAAAAATAAATCACATAATATAATCTTATTAGTGTCAACTACTTATTTCAATTATTAACTTTTTTATAATGTTTTAAAAGTATAAATTACAAAAAAAATTGAAAAATAAGAATAAAAATTGTAAATGTCAGCAATAAAAAGTATATTATATTTTGAAAAATAAAAGTATTATTAATTTTAATGAAGGGAGTAATAAATATACTTGGTATTGATTTTTGTTTCCTCTACTCTTCACACTTTGTTCTTACATTAAATACAATGTTTATTTTGATTTTGTTGTAACTTATTTTCCATCTCATGATAACAGTCATTCTAGAAATTCTCAAAGCAAATTTAAGATCTTCCAAAATGACTAATTTGATCTTATTTAATAATAGAAATGTTTAGTGCGCTTTATATTTCACACTTATTTTGAAAATATTAAAATATGATTTATAAATAAAATAAGTTTAATCTTGTAATTTTAGCCGCAGAGTGAATGGAATTCATAAAGTGATGAATGTTTGGATTTAAAAATATGCTAAAACGTCAACTATTTTGGAACAACTGTTCTGGGAGAGAGAGCCCACATTTTGAGATGGGATGTAACTTAAATCAACCCTTATTAATTATTTTTTCCAATCAGACAGAGCCCAATGTATTTACTTCCAAAGTCCAACTCCTTTCAAAACCTATCCCATTTTATATTGTTTTTGGATGCTTATAATATTCAATAATTATTTATTTATTCATATAAATATATTTTGATATTTCAAATTAGTTTGATAGTTATTTGGAACCTCGTGAAAAAGTATTTTACATATGAAAATAAATAATTAATATTATACATTTGGTTGTGATTTTTCCTCCTGAATTACCATACCATAAGGAGACAAATTGCACGACACTTAAAATCGTATTTCAAGCATTGTCGTGTAACTAAGAAACACTCAAAAAAGAAACAAGCCAGTGCGTAATTTGGTACAACAACAGCAACAAAAGAAAGATCTAATATACACTATTACACACTAAACTATTTTTCAAACATCCAAGGTTAAACGATGAATGCGCGTCGTCGTCGTCGTCTTGCGTTTGCGACTGGGTGCGACTTGAATAAGTTTGGAAACTTGAGTTCCGTTGGAATGAATGGCTTGGACTTGATAATCGCCATGGTAAAGTGAAGCTTCGAAAAAGCCGTTAGAATCGGTGGTTGCCGGTGAATCAAGCACATCCTTATGTTTCAACTCTTTGATGAACTGGTCGACAACATTTCCGGTGTCCAAGTTATTATATTTGTAGTCCGTGAGGCACATCCTGTAGCATCCACTGTCGCTCAAAGAGGCCCACAAAACTATGCCTCGCACATACTTGTGGGCGTAAAGCTCCCGTATGATCTGATCCAAGAGCTGTGCCCGATTCGGCCCATCCGTAAGGTCCAACTCGGTAATCCAGATAGGCAATTTCAGTGACGTCGTAAGATATTCAATCGAGGCTCTAATATACGGCAAATTTACTCTGTCATAACTGAAATGGCCCTCAAGCCCAATAACCAAACGCCCTTTGTAACCCTGGGCCCTCATCTCGTCAATCTTGTTCTTGTACTTATACGGCGACGATTGTGAATCAGTGGGTTCTTCAATGGTGTTGAAATCGTTCAGACACGGCGTCGCTCTGGGGTCGAGTTTGTGCACGTGATCATAGAAATAGGTGGAAGCTGCATTATAATTCAGCCTACTCTCGAAGAAACTGGAGTGCAAATTCTCGTTCATAACGTCCCATTGGATAAATTTCCCTTCGTATCTACGCACCACGGATTTCATCCGCTTCCTCACGGCCTTCCACAATTCGCTCTGCGAAAGCCCAGGGACCCAATAGGGCTGGTATTTCTGGTCCTCCCACAGAAGATTGTGGGCCCGGGCCCCGATCCCGTTGGTTTCGAGGAATTTAATCATGCAGTCGGGGATCCTGTAGTCTTCGACGCCCCGCTTGCTTTCGGTGGAGTACCATTTGAGCTCGTTTTCGAATGTGGCGTAGTTGAATCTGTGCAGGAACCAACTCTGGTACTTGGGGTTGTATAAGATGTTTTTGTTGATCGCGCAGCCGAAGGGGAATTTGCGGCGGGTCTGTTTTAGGGAGACTTTGGCGTTTGGTATGGGCTGGCCGTTCCGGTCCACTACTTGGATCCTCAACTTTTGCTGCCGCACCTGCAAGTTATACCCAACTTGAGATTTGAGATAATTAGTTAATCAATTACAGTAATACAAATTAATTTATGGCACTCCACCTTTTTAATCCTTTCTTGTTGGTGAGATTCCCATTCTTGGTGAGTAAATGATTGCAGTGAGATGCTATCTGCCCACACATCTGCTTTACCCTCGGTCTCAAAATAGAGATGTGCTGGGCCAGAGGTTTTTGGGGCTAACCCACCCTTCAACATGGTCCAGCAACTCTTATTGGCTGGGGCCCAACCAGCAACTTCATAACGTGTTTTCGTCTTGAAAACTGCTGCCACGTCAGCTTTTCCATCGCTCATTTGTACCCAAGCTACAATAAATTCAAAAACAACACTTCGGCTTTTATATTCCAGCTGGTAAGTTATGTCACATGCTTTATAGTTTATGAAAAACATAGATAGAGCTTAACGAACGAGAAAGATTATATATTACCTGAGAAAGTGTAGAGTTTGTCCTTTTCTAAATTAAACGTTTGCGCGAAACTATGGCTCGGTCGCTTTCTCTCATAAGCAACGATGAATTTGTTGCCATCTTCGGATGCTGCATGCGCTATTTTTGCATCCCCAAATGCTGTCCAACCATTCAATCCTTCATTTAGTTCTGGATTCACAACCATTCCTCCACCATAATGAGCACTTAATGGCGTTGACAAACAATCAGTTGTGATTGAGTCATCATAAGGCACTCCATAGGCTTGAAAACCAAAGGCGATGAATAGAAGTACAACGAAGGGTATATGATTAGAATTTACGAGCTTTGCCATTTTGCCCAAAGATTGAATTGAATATTGCAACTATGTATGGGGTAAACCCCCCACTTACTTCTACAAATCTCTCGCTCTCACTCTCTCTCTCTCCCGCGTGTGTTTTGTTGTCTAACAATGGCCTATTTATAGGTACTATGAACCTCACTAAAGGTTGGGATTGAATATGATTTCATTGGAATTTTTGTTCCGTTGAAAAGAATAGTGATGAATAACTTTTTCGAAAAACAAAATGGAATTAATCCTTAGAATGTGATTGGGCGTGATATGAAAATGTAATTTTCCGAAATATAGGGCTTGTTTTTACCATAAAAGTCCATCTATGAAATGGACTTTTGAAAAAGTGCTTGTAAAAAGTATGAAGCGTTTGGTAAAAACAATTTTAAAAGTCCATTCAACAAAAGTGTAGGAAATGAAACTCAAAAGTTATAAATAATACTTATTCAAAATGAACTTTTGAAAAAATTACTTTTTCCAAAAGTCTATTTTAAAATAACCACCAACATGTTTTTCTTTTTTAAATGGACTTATTTGCATAAAGCCCATTTTAAAATGAGTTTCCAAACAAACACATAATACTGGACGGTGGAATTTGAGGGAAATGTTAATAATGATATATGGCTTTTAAAATATGTAAATGTGATTGGTGAATAGTAGAAATCGTTCTTCTTTCCTTCTTTTCTTTTTCTTTTTTTTTTAAATGGAAGATTTGATAAGAAACACACTTTTTTGGTGTCATTTTTTTTCTAAAAAACGTTACGAAAATGAAATGAGTTGGTCCCCATTTGGTCAAAAGATATGTGTCCAAAGTCATTGATTGAATCACTGCGTGTTGTAAATGTTCATGCATGGAAAATATTGGGCGCTGATTGACGGAAAAAGATCATCTAGCTAGATTGTGTGTTGAATTAAATCGAATGTTCTATGTTAACATTAGTTACAGCAGTAAATCCTTAACTCTTAGTTTTGCAGATAATTACTTTTATATTTTAAATTTCAGGTTTAGTATTTGAATAAGATATTGAAGCCGTCTAATTTGTAAGAAAGATCATTAGTTTGTATGTTTGAAATTTAATTATATTTGATTGTACATTCTACAGTTACATTTAATTATCATTATTTTGGGGATAATTACAAAACCTACCCTGAAGTTTGACATAATAACAAAAAGAAAAAAAAACTACCAACTCTGAATATTACAAAAACCACTTTAAGTTTTACATTTGCTCGCCTTACTTTTCGCACTTTGTGCTGGCATATAAATGTAAATAAATAAAAAAATGAAGTAAAAATCACTTCATCTTTACATGTTTATTTGCTCAGTAGAAAATCAGAAAATATTGTCAATGAAAATATGGACATGGTAAATAATCACCGTAGCCTGGATATCCAGTTTTCGTCATGCTTAAAAAGCTGTCCGAGAACAATAAAGGAACATAATTTTCAGCTAGCATGATCAGATAATTGCGCTATTTTCTCGGATCTTGTTCACATTGGAAAATGTGTCATTCTTTTTTCTTTTCCCCACATCAAGTCCATATTTTCAGATCAGGCCAGGCTCAGCTCAATACGCCCGGAATAACATTAACGCGCTTTGTTTAATTATTAGTATTATTTTTCCCTCCTCCTTTAGTGATCTCAAATCAACACGGTAGAGATTAAATAAAATAGTGATGATGGGAAAAATTGAACAAGAAATAATTAATTATGAGAGTCTGATTGCATATGTGATCAAATAAGATGGTAAAACTTTAATTTAATATAAAATAATGGTTGTATATTATTAATAGTCGGAAATTTGAAATAAAATAATAATTAGTTTTTATGATTAATAGTCAAAAATGTACGTGACTGATAGAAATTTGTGAATGAGTGCAATAATAAATAGTGATTTGATGACTTTTGTTCTTGAAAGAAAATGAATAAAGATGATCGAGGGAGAAAAAAAAGTGAGTAAAGATAGAGTATTTTTCTCAAGAAAGAATAAATACATTATTGTGCCTGATATTTAAGTTGAGTATAAAATTTATAAGAATTTATTATTCAATACATAATTTTTTTAGTAGAAAGTATTTTAGTAAAAGCTAGCCATCCAGATTGATTTAAAACAAATTTCAAATGATTTAAACGGTACATATCGATTAAATAAATTGAAATGTATAAAATTAAAAATATATATATATTTTTAGAACGAGAGTAAAGTCAGGAATGGCAATGTATAATATTAAGTGTATAAAAATATAAATAATCATATAAATTATATATATATATAATATATAAAAAATATAAAAATAGAAATATTCTACGGGATGGAACGGATACTCACGGGGTGAAAGTTGTACTTGTACTCGTCCCTCCACGCCCCGCCAAAGGGTACAAGACAAGGCGTCCCAAATGGTAGCCACACCGGGCCAAACCAAAGTTGTTATCCCTTATCACGAAAGCACATTGTGATAAATTGAGATAGTATTTGATTATAGGCTAGGTTGCACCGACACGAGAATTGGACTCGTCACACGACACGTATACACGCTCATGACACGTAAATTATAACGTAAAAAGGACATGATACGGGGGACACGACACGGCAAAATATCATATTTTGAAGTGTCCGTGCATCATAGATTATAGGTAAAGTGATGCAAGTAAGACTACCAAGAGGATAAGGTGAGACACATCAAATCACCAGGCTAAATACACTTACACTGGTGTGATACGATACATGGACGAAGATATGTCAATTTTAAGGATACGAGTACGGTAGTGTGTGTGTGTGTGTATATATATATATATATATATATATATATATATATATGGGTGGGTTCAAATAGAACCATGTCATTATATGCGAACCTGCGAACTAGTACTTTTATTATATACCAGCAATACTTTTATTATACAATTACAGTGCTTTATTAATATTTTCAATTATATACACCAATAGTGTTTTTATTACACAATTCTGATGCTTTTAATCAAATAAGGAAATACACAAAAAATCTGATCCATCCATTTAATTAGATTTAAGGCACATAATTGAACCTAGGTTCACATATAATGACATGATTCTCATTTTAATATATATATATATATATATATATATATATATATATATGATATGGTCGTATTAACTAAAAAAATTAAAATTTCAGATGATAATTTTCAAAAACACTGAAACAAGTAAATTATTTATACAATAAAAAAAATATTATTTCTTTCTTGAAATCTATAAACATTTGTACTATATCTCTCAATTTTTGGTTCCATATTTGGATGAATTAAAGTTCTTATTATATTTTATTTATTAAATCCAGGAGTCGATGAGGCGATCAAAACTTTCTTTAAAACAACGACACTTTATGGGTACGTATTCATACGTTTCTTTACAATACTAACACTTTATGGGTACGTATTCATACGTGTTCGCGAAAGTATCGTATCCGGTAAGTACCCTATGCGGGTACGGCATCCTCATAAAAATATCCATCTAGCACTTGATACTAATTTTCAGGGTTGATGATGGTAAAACGGTAAATTGGTAGCGTGAACTCTTCCGGTACAACATTAATTCTTCCGAAATTGGAGAACAGAGGTCGGGTGGGATGAGTGATTTTTACGTGATAATGACCGTGTGGAAGTGAAGTTTCGAAAAAGCCATTAGAATCTGTGGTTTGTGGAGCATCAAAATCATCATCAGCTTGCTTCAATTCCGTTAAGAATTTGTCGACAACATTGCCCCGTGTCTAAGTTGATGAAGTCATTGTTGGTTAGACACATGACGTAGCATCCTTGTGGACTCCAAGCAGCCCACATCATTATGCCCTCCACAGCCGGGTTAGAATAAAGCTCGTGCAAGATCTGATCCAAGTCAGATGCCTGGTTGGGCCCAGCTGAAACGTCCAGCTCAGTAGCCCAAATAGGCAACCCCGCTTGCGCAAGCATCTCAAGCGAGGTCCTAATAGACGCCGGGTTTACGTTCCCCTGAGTAAAATGGCTCTCCAGCCCGAAACCCAAGGGCCCATGATACCCCTGCGACCTCAAAAGCCCAATCTTCTCCATATACTTGGCCGGCGACGAAGCGGGATCTCCGGCCCATTCAATGGTGTTGTACTCGTTCAGAAACGGCGTCGTTGCGGGGTCGATCTGGTTCGCCGTCTGATAGAAATAGGTGGAAGCGGAAATGCTACCCAGATTATTCTCGAAGAAATTGTAATGCATGTTCTCATTCACAACGTCCCATTGGATAAACTTCCCTTGGTATCTGCTCATCACCGAGTTTATCCGCTTATTCGCGGCGGCCCACAACTCGTTCGACGAAAGTCCCTTGGCCCATTGGGGCTGGCAGTCCGGGTTATCCCATAAGACATTTTGGCCGCGGACCTTAAGCCCGTGGGATTGGGTGAATTGGACCATGGCATCGGAGGTGGAGTAGTCTTCGAAGCCCTGGGTGTATTCGGTGGAGTACCATTTGAGCTCGTTCTCGAAGACAGTGTGTGTGGAATCTGGACAGGAACCAGCTCTGGTACGCGGGGTTGTATAGGATGTTTTTGTTGATCGCGCAGCCCAAGGGGAAAACCGGGTCGCGTCTGTGTTAGGGAGACGGTGGCGTTTGCCATGGGCCGCCCGGCCTGGTCCCACCGCTTGGAGTCTCACCCTTGTTTTGCGTACCTGCAATGTAGTAGTAGTAGTACATGCCGATCAATTCGAGCCCGACTCAATTAAAAACTAACATAAACCTGGGTTGTATTCGATTCGATGTAATCATGAAAGTTTCTTAAATTTCTTCTTCTTCTTATTATTATTATTATAGATTTTTAATCCTTTGTTGTTGGTGAGATTTCCACTCTTCCTTAGTAAATGATTGCAGTGAGATGCTATCTGCCGAAAGATCAACATCTGTATTGTTAGTCTCAAAGTAGAGTTGGGCTGGGCCAGAAGTTTTCACGACAAGCCCTCCCTTCAGCATAGACCAGCAATTCTTTTGGGCTATGGCCCGACCAACGGTTTCATAACTTGCTTCGGTCTTGAAAATTGCTGCCACGTCAGCTTTTCCATGGCTCACTTGTAACCAAGCTACAGCAAATTAAAAAAATAATAAATAAACAAACTTTCAAGAATCAATAATGACAATAAGCCGAAACACATTTTGTAATTGTTTATGAAAGACACTTGTAGATTTTAAGAAGAAAAATATTTTTACCCGAGAAAATGTAAAGTTTCCCCGTTTCTAAATAAAATGTTTGCGCGAAACTATGATGCGGTAGGTATCTATTAGAAGCAACAATGAATTTGTTTGCCATCGTCAGATGCCAAGTGCTCTATTTTTGCATCACCGAACACTGTCCATCCATTCAACCCTTCATTTAGTTCTGGATTCACTACTATTCCACCGTCATATTGAGCATTCAGTGGTGTTGCCAAACATTTAAGTGTGTACGAGTCATCGTAAGGCACTGCATAGGCTTTTAAGCCAAAGACGATGAATATAACGACGACAATGAAGAACATATTTGTGGATAAACTGATCACTCTTAGGCTAATTAAACTCTCGTGTTGTGTGTAAGTTAATTTTGCCATCTACCAGTTGGGTATTTATATAGGTAAATAAATTAATTAATAAAGAACCATGTTTTATTAATTATTGAGTTTTTCAGATAAAAATTGTTATGATGTATGAATGATAAAATAATGATAGGTACGTAGTTAGGAATAATATATATCCTTTTTAAGATATGTGATAGGGGAATAGTAGAATTCGTTCTTTTTTTAATATTTAGTTAGGGAATCATGTTTTTGGGGTCAGGATTTTTCTAAAACGGAATAAAAATGAAATGAGAGCACAACCTAAGGTCCTGATCGGTTCCATTTGTCAAAAGACGTGGCAATAATCGTTGCTTGAATTACTGCATGAATCTGCCTGTTGCAAAATACACACACATGACTTTTTTTTTTTTTTTTTTGAAATTCTTTTTTAGTATTTCATTCAGACGGAATAATTGAAATATACTGCACAAAGCCTGGACTCAATGCAATGCAATGTATAAAGACATGATCTCTTGTTTCAGATATCGTTGTCTTCTAGAAGAGTAAAAAGATAACACACACTTTGACAACATGATGAGGGGTGGGGGGTGAGTTTTAGGGATCCATCAGGTTTCATGAAGATTTGTTGTCATTTGATGATGTCACTGTTACTTAAAAATTTAAAAGACAATACGCTGTTTTATGAAAATAATAAAATAAAAGGGAGCTTTATTATTATTATTATAATCTCGGTGAAGAAAGCCTCGATGTCATCTGTGATGAATTTGTTTCAGGGAACAATTAACAATGTTATCACCACTGATATTGCTACAGACATCATTGGTCTATCTTTTGTGAATCTCTCTCTCTCTCATTGGTATGATACTTGTGTGTATCAATTACTTTTTTTTTTTTTTGGCATTTGGGAAATGATGAAATTGATGTGGTTAAAGTGATTCCTATTTATATTTTAGCTGCTTTTTTGGTAATAGTCAAATTATTGTATATATATTTATAAGCATAATTAAATATCATGATGTTGAGGGTCATGATTTAGAGGGTGGTTCTTCAAACTATGAGATAGAAAATCTATTCATAGAAATAATGGTTCATGTGACATTTATTCATACCATGGTTCTATTAACAACTTTCTATCTTCTGGCGAGGATATAAAAGTTGATTACAATGATATTTCAACTTTCACTACTACAGAAATAGGCTATTACATCGGTTATTTTAAGCCTTTTACATCGGTTATTGAACCGTTGTAATAGCCCTCGTTGTAAACTGTACACAATACTACATCGGTTTTCGAACCGATGTAAGACTGGCATTTACTACATCGGTGTCCCTAAAACCCGATGTAAAAACATGAATTGCCCGATGTAAGACTGGAGTGAACTACATCGGTTTCCCAAATACCCGATGTAAAATATGCAATAACCGATGTAAGACTGAACTATACTACATCGGTTTTATTAACAACTGATGTAAAATATGAAATACCCGATGTAATAATTGAATTAACTTACACCGGTCAAATAATAACCGATGTAAAAAGTACAAAAGTTTACATCCGTTATTAATATAACCGATGTAAAATTACTTTTTTTTTTTTTGAATTTTGCTATTGTAGGCGATTAACACCTGGAAATTTGTAACCGATATATTTCACATAGCCCAACCAAACAATGAGTACACAATTCACCCAAAAAATCATCAAGTTCAAAATATATTTAAAAAATATAGCATCTTTCAGTGAGTCATAACATCTCAAATAAGCATAAGCCATTGAGACCAAAGAAATACAATATAGTAATTTACAAAAATTACCATCCATCAACTTGTTACAACTAATCTTCAAATACTATCGAGAGCAATTGAATCTTCTGTGCTTTCCTCTTTCTTAGCCTCTACACCTTTTTAAAGACCGATATCACAACTCGAGTGAGGCATACCCGTGTTCGGACTCACACAATACACTTCTTTGGATTTGTAGTCTTCACCTGAATATTTAAAATAGGCAAGAAGACAAGTAAAAGACAGACATTTTCAACTCTGAATGATTCAACTCTGAATGATTATGTTCTGTAAATTTCCAAAAACACGAGTTAAAACGCTAGTATATCCTCATGCATGGGAAAAGTGAAAAAACTACCTTGAATGTAACATAATTACTGGACTTGTTGGATAATTGCATGGAACATGAGATGTGCTTCAATTCGACTATTACAGAATACAAATGTGAAAATGAATTATCATCAATGCATTACATGTTCACCCTTTATCTCAAAAGATTTAACAAGTCACCTGCTTCAAGATCAAGCAATGAACATGAACGTAATGTTGACACAACCGACAGCGAACGGGTATTCCCACAACGCCCTATTACCTTCCTGCTTCCTAAGAAGACCCTGAAATGATTTCTACAGAAAAAATATTTGGGAATTTTTTTTAAGGTTAATGTTTCGTCAATACTATCTAAATTCAAATTCAGATTTTAAACTTAGGCGAGCAAAAATAAAAAAAACCTGTAGGCATAGGACATTGGACTAATTACATGCAGGGGCAGGAGAGTGCAAACATACCGGAAAGTTCCTAGCAAAGTAAAACAAATTTTCCAGTGATATTAAACCTCCACCCCTAAATGAATAAACCTTATGTTAATTACAAGCAATGATCTGACAAAAAATTAGACAACCTTTTCCAAAAGATTTCAACAAAGTTCGAGGATAACTATAAAATACCTAAAATCTGTTGATGGATCTTTTCCCTGCCAACCCATTTCCTTCCACTGCTTTGATATTAAACCATATAGTTCCTCCCTAGGAAAGGCAGCATGCCATAGTGCCCACAGGGATTCCTATCAAACAAAAGAAAAAGAAACTTTTGAGATGGAAATGCATAGTTAATATATAATAGAAAGCTTGCTGAAACAAAAAATTAATTAGTCTGTGTAACAACAAGTGAATCATGCTACAAAGCTAGAAAACACCTTGTATGCAAATTAAAATAAAAGAGAACATAACACATCTAACAAATCAAGCAGTGAATCATGCAAACCAACAGACACCTTATATCAATAAATGTGAATTAAAACAAAGGAGAACAGGCCATGATCACAATTTTAAAGTTCAAATACCATTCTCAGAATAATTTACCTCATATAAGGAGAAAAGATACTGCCATTTCCCATGGATATCTATCTGTCTAACTACTAATTAAGAAGCAATAAAACCTAATTATTAAAAGCTCATGCATAAAAAAACAAGAAACAATGCATGTGACATTATACTTTGAGACAAGGAATAGACAAAAGAGCAATAATGGCCATTGGTGTCTAAAACTTCCTCTTCTGACAACGGGATAACTGGGAACAGCTTCACATTCTCGTCCTCTACAACCAAAATCGGACCCGCACCCTGTGTAATAACAGTAACTCGTTTGTGCGTTCCGGAAACCTTTGGCATCTGGGAAATTTTCAAAGCTATTTCTTCCACATTCTCAGTCTGTTGGCCAAAAAAAGAAAAAGATAATGTCAAGTACAAAACAAGTAAACAGCAAAAACAAATCTAATCCAGTCAAAGTGAAGTCAACCCATTACCTCCCAAAGGTGAGCTTTGGCAAAAGCTCTTGCTTCAAGTTCATTTCTGAAGACATAGTCTATGTACCTGAAACCAAACAATAACAGGCCCGAGATCAATATGAAAGTTTTCCCAATCATATGGGTAATCAAAAGAGAATCAAGATATCAGCGTTACGGGATTAATTTATCTTGAAAAACTTGAAGTATTTGAAGAGGAATTGAGCGGAAAGGTTAAGTATAAAGCCTACAAATGGATTTAGGAACAGAAGTTAATTTCGTGTGCAATTATTAGCGCATGCAATACACTCACGACCCAAATCCTAACCTTGTTATTAGCGAACAGGGGTGTGCCCGATTCGGCATGTTATAACACGATGATTGAGGGGTTGAGTGCGGCGAATAAGAAGAATGAGGCGTATAGTCTGTTTGAGGAGACGAAGCTGGAGGGGTGTAAATCACACTTGAGAACCTTAATCTTTTAACACTTGAGAAGAGACTCATAAAGCCACAGCCAAGCAAATTCAAAGCGAAACAGCAAAATCTTTCACAATTTTAAAATAAATTAGGAATTGTAAAAACAAGGTGACTGTAGAAATAGGGAGGACCAGCAAATCAATCATCATTGAGCAACAATACCAAAATCAACAAAAGAAAAAAAAAGAAAACTGCAGAAATAGGGAGGACCAGCCATAGTCGAGCAAAATAAAACCCTAACTCCCAAATTCATAGTCGACATAGAGCACACAATGCGAAATTGAATCGATTCAATGTAAATCACAACAACAACTATTTAATTCTACAACTGAATATGAAATCCGAATTAAGAAATCCCAAATAGAAACACACCTTAGGTCAATTTCCGCAATTGAGACTTTTTGAGTGTCGGTGGGGGCTACGTCGCCGGACCGCTGTTGGTGGACGCCGAAGACTGCCACCGGCGGGGGTGGTGTTGGCCGCAGCAGGCTCGATTTTGAATGTGGCGGGAGGAAAATCCAGAGACGAGGGTTTTGGATGTGGCGAGAGGTTCAGAGGGACGTGGGTTCTTTGGACGGGTTTATATAAGGCTGTTTAATTTTTTATTAATGTTTAATATAATCTTAATTAGAAGTTAAGTTAAAATTAATTAATCTAATTATAATTTACGACGTGTATCTACAACAGTTGTAAAGAAACCGTCGTAGTATATCGGTTAAATATATTTTACTACGGAAGTTTACAACGGTTGTCCTATACCCGTTGTAGTAATAGAATATTTACAACGGTTACAAAACTAACCGTTGTAAGATTTGCCGGACTGCCCTATTACAACGATTATTTTGCAACCGTTGTAGAATGACCGTTGTAATAGGCCTTTTTTGTAGTAGTGGCCGATGCGCCGAGGCGTGCTTGACTGTGGCGCGCAGGCGTGGTCGGCTGTGGCGTGCAGGACGGCTTGGCCGTGGTGTGAAGGTCGGCCTCGGCGTGGCAGCTCGGCAGAGTCGTGCAGGCGAGGGCCCACTACTACAGAAATAGGCTATTACATCGATTATTTTAAGCCTTTTACAT
>BMAC01000698.1:120774-189381 GCA_014905375.1 Phtheirospermum japonicum | reverse complement strand
AGATATCAGCGTTACGGGATTAATTTATCTTGAAAAACTTGAAGTATTTGAAGAGGAATTGAGCGGAAAGGTTAAGTATAAAGCCTACAAATGGATTTAGGAACAGAAGTTAATTTCGTGTGCAATTATTAGCGCATGCAATACACTCACGACCCAAATCCTAACCTTGTTATTAGCGAACAGGGGTGTGCCCGATTCGGCATGTTATAACACGATGATTGAGGGGTTGAGTGCGGCGAATAAGAAGAATGAGGCGTATAGTCTGTTTGAGGAGACGAAGCTGGAGGGGTGTAAATCACACTTGAGAACCTTAATCTTTTAACACTTGAGAAGAGACTCATAAAGCCACAGCCAAGCAAATTCAAAGCGAAACAGCAAAATCTTTCACAATTTTAAAATAAATTAGGAATTGTAAAAACAAGGTGACTGTAGAAATAGGGAGGACCAGCAAATCAATCATCATTGAGCAACAATACCAAAATCAACAAAAGAAAAAAAAAGAAAACTGCAGAAATAGGGAGGACCAGCCATAGTCGAGCAAAATAAAACCCTAACTCCCAAATTCATAGTCGACATAGAGCACACAATGCGAAATTGAATCGATTCAATGTAAATCACAACAACAACTATTTAATTCTACAACTGAATATGAAATCCGAATTAAGAAATCCCAAATAGAAACACACCTTAGGTCAATTTCCGCAATTGAGACTTTTTGAGTGTCGGTGGGGGCTACGTCGCCGGACCGCTGTTGGTGGACGCCGAAGACTGCCACCGGCGGGGGTGGTGTTGGCCGCAGCAGGCTCGATTTTGAATGTGGCGGGAGGAAAATCCAGAGACGAGGGTTTTGGATGTGGCGAGAGGTTCAGAGGGAAGTGGGTTCTTTAGACGGGTTTATATAAGGCTGTTTAATTTTTTATTAATGTTTAATATAATCTTAATTAGAAGTTAAGTTAAAATTAATTAAACTAATTATAATTTACGACGTCTATCTACAACGGTTGTCAAGAAACCGTCGTAGTATATCGGTTAAATATATTTTACTGCGGACGTTTACAACGGTTGTCCTATACCCGTTGTAGTAGTAGACAATTTACAACAGTTACAGAAATAACGGTTGTAAGATTTGCCGAACTGCCCTATTACAACGGTTATTTTGAAACCGTTGTAGAATGACCGTTGTAATAGGCCTTTTTTGTAGTAGTGTTTTGTTGAAGGGATGAAAATCATTTTTGAAGAAAATCATCTTTATGATGATACAAGGTCTATAAGTGAGTATTACGATGGTCCTCCGATATTTGATGAAGTGGAGATACATTTGTCTTGTGATGAAAGTTTCAAGCAAGATGATATTGTTGCTTTAATGCATGTCCCAACAAGTGGAAAGAAAAATTGTGACATTTTCGCGAAAGTCCATAGAATACAAGAGAAATTCACAAGTTTGGCTTTTACTGAACTACCGTCTAGCCTACCCCGACTTCGAGAAATTCAACATTAAGGTGATTTTATTTGGTTTTACTTAGGGAAAAATCGATTACCTCATAAATTCTGTAGAAAAATTAATCCTAGATATTACGGACCTTTTCGAGTCTTGAAAAATATATTTTTCTTGATGATAAACTTGATCAAGATTCGAGGTCGAATCTTTTTCCAACCAAGGGAGAATGATACGGGAATTTCCAGCACCTTTACCAATTTTGAGGATTTAAATGTTCTGATTGGTAAAGAATTAAAATACAAACTATATGCCATTAGAAAGCCCTACAAGGCTAGTTTCTAATTAAAAAGACGGATCTCAAAAATAATATTTCAAAAGTGAGTTATGATAATTTGACTAATGTATGGCAGTGCAGTGATTTCATACGGGAATTTGGAAAGTTGAGCAACTCTTGGTGAGTTTTCATGAACCTACTCATTCAAGCACCTTAGGAGTTGATAAGCACTTAGTCTTTAGTCAATATTCATCTTATTTATCTAATAACTTTCTCATTATTCTAAACCTTTGAAAATGTAATATCTTATTTATGGTCTTTGACTCATCTTGGAGGGTTGTTCCAAGTCTTTGCCTATAAAAGGCACTCCATTGTATGTTTCTAGCAAACCAATTTCAAAATTAAAATATATTTTGAGCTTTTAAACTTGTTTAGAAGATTTATCTTCTTGTATTTTGCTCTAAACTCTTTTGGTGGATTCCTAGAGTTGTGAGTGTTGAAGAGTGTCTTGTGTTACCTCCCACTTCTCTTGAACTTTCCGGTATCAATAAAATTCTAAACACAATATAGGAAACAAATATAGTATCCTAATTTAGTTTGAGCCCAAGAAAGTCAAAAGGAAAAGTTGTCAAGAATAAAATTTTCAACAATCTCCCCCTTTTGCCTTTTTGAACAAAATAACTACGACGCACCAAAATGTTCAAATTCCGCCTAAATGAAATTCCCCCTTAACAAATAAATGTTGTTCAAAAATAACGCGAGCCACAAATAAAAACCATTATTTTCAAAACAAAAACAAGTATAAAGAATTAACGGCTGCGAGTCCTCTTCGACCGATGAGGAGAAGTCCCGTCATTCCTAGCCTTTCTCTTCTTCAACTTCTTCTTCGACTTTCTCTTCCTTTTTCTTTGGCTAAACGTGTCAAAACCTCAGCATTGCCCTCCTCAACTACACCTGCATTGTCTTCATCGCCATCATTAGCAACCACGTCACCAATGTCGCCACTCTCTCCCCCTTTTGGTCAGAAAGCAAAAGAGCCTCCAAAAATGAGTCACGAAGAGCCCGGAGCTGCCCAACTTGAGTTTGGAGCTGATCAATCTGCTGATTAAGCAACGCCACTTATGCGCGCACTACCGAAGCAGAGAACTGGACGATGTTAGTACTGGTGTTACCAACACCAGCAGCACCATCAGACCTAGTTGACGCCTACCACGGATGATCAACCATCCGTGCTCCACTAGTGTGCTAACCACGCAAAGAAAACCACTCTAGCTCTCCAGTGAACACGTCATTCTCAGTAGGCTTAAAACCTTGATTTTCCAGAAGGCTGAAAATGAGGGATGGGAAACAAAAGGAGGAGTTTGCTCTAATTGTAGCAAACCGAGTGACTGCTTAATTTCGTTCGTAAGCAAACGTGTCTACGAATTGGGTATACAAATCCAAAAATTATATTACTTTAACTTGTTCAAGATGAAATACAAAGATACAAAGTAATATATGAAAAATACTAGTATTAACACTTGATACTAAAATACTTGTGGCGATACTTGTGATAATTTTCTCTGTTGGTTACGCAACTTCGAAAATATATGTGTTTTGAATCATTACCTCAAGTCTTCTACGTGCCCGTGTTCTTTTTGCTCGTGTGTCTTCTTGCTGCGTCTTGCTCCTCGATGTCAAAAGCCGTATATGTCTTGCGTCTTCTTCTTGTCTTAAATGAACAAGACTCATATTCTTCGTAAACAAGTCCTAAATATAATTTAGAAAACTAAATAAAATCTTAAACACAGTTTAGGAAATAAACCTAGTATCCTCATTTATTTCGAGTCCAAGAAAGACAAATAACTAAATAAAGAAAATAAGAAAAAATTGCCAAAAATAAATTTTCAACAACTTTTGTTCTTAAAAGAAAACGAATCAAGATGATTGAGGGAGAAGAAAAAAACTGAATAAAGATGGAGTATTTTTCTCAAGAAAGAATAAATATTTTATAGTGCCTGATATTTAAGTTTAGTATAAAATTTGTAAGAATTTATTATTCAATACATTTTTTTTTTAGTAGAAAGTATTTTAGTAAAAGCTAGCCATCCAGATTGATCTAAAAC
Organism: Phtheirospermum japonicum; assembly: GCA_014905375.1. Lineage (NCBI taxonomy): Eukaryota > Viridiplantae > Streptophyta > Magnoliopsida > Lamiales > Orobanchaceae > Phtheirospermum > Phtheirospermum japonicum. Next base: position 185,564 of record BMAC01000698.1, on the reverse strand, counting down.
AAATTTCAAATGATTTAAACGGTACATATCGATTAAATAAGTTGAAATATGTAAAATTACAAATATACATATTTCAGAACGAGAGCAAAGTCGAGATTAGAGGTGGCAATGTATAATGTTAAATATAATATAAAGTGTATAAAAATATAAATAATCATATAAATTATATATATAATATATAAAAATAAAAATATTTTTAAGGAATGAGACGGGTACTCGCGGGGTGAAAGTGGTACTCGAACTCACCCACCCCGTCAAGTGACACAAGACGGGACGTCCTGAATGGTGCACGCCAGACCGGGCCAAACCAAAATTGTCATCCCTAATTATGAAAGCACATTGTGGTAAATCGAGATAATATTTGATTATAGGTAAAGTGATACAAGTAAGACTACAAGAGGATAAGGTGAGACACATCAAGTGTCACTAGGCTAAACTCAAACAAACTTAGATGGCAATAAGGACCCGTTGATCGGTTAGCGTATCAAGTGTCATTAGCCCAAATTATTGCATAATTCTAAAACTCGCAGTGTCCATCGATACACTAGTGTAATTGTCATTACACTCGAGACTAATTTTCAGGGTTGATGATGGTAAAACGGTAAATTGGTAGCATGAACTCTTCCGGTACAACATTAATTCTTCCGAAATTGGAAAACAGAGGTCGGGTGGGATGAGTGATTTTTACGTGATAATGACCGTGTGGAAGTGAAGTTTCGAAAAAGCCATTAGAATCTGTGGTTCTTGGAGCATCAAAATCATCATCAGCTTGCTTCAATTCCGTTAAGAATTTGTCGACAACATTGCCCGTGTCTAAGTTGATGAAGTCATTGTTGGTTAGACACATGACGTAGCATCCTTGTGGACTCCAAGCAGCCCACATCATTATGCCCTCCACAGCCGGGTTAGAATAAAGCTCGTGCAAGATCTGATCCAAGTCAGATGCCTGGTTGGGCCCAGCTGAAACGTCCAGCTCAGTAGCCCAAATAGGCAACCCCGCTTGCGCAAGCATCTCAAGCGAGGTCCTAATAGACGCCGGGTTTACGTTCCCCTGAGTAAAATGGCTCTCCAGCCCGAAACCCAAGGGCCCATGATACCCCTGCGACCTCAAAAGCCCAATCTTCTCCATATACTTGGCCGGCGACGAAGCGGGATCTCCGGCCCATTCAATGGTGTTGTACTCGTTCAGAAACGGCGTCGTTGCGGGGTCGATCTGGTTCGCCGTCTGATAGAAATAGGTGGAAGCGGAAATGCTACCCAGATTATTCTCGAAGAAATTGTAATGCATGTTCTCATTCACAACGTCCCATTGGATAAACTTCCCTTGGTATCTGCTCATCACCGAGTTTATCCGCTTATTCGCGGCGGCCCACAACTCGTTCGACGAAAGTCCCTTGGCCCATTGGGGCTGGCAGTCCGGGTTGTCCCAGAAGACATTGTGGCCGCGGACCTTAAGCCCGTGGGATTGGGTGAATTGGACCATGGCGTCGGAGGTGGAGTAGTCTTCGAAGCCCTGGGTGTATTCGGTGGAGTACCATTTGAGCTCGTTCTCGAAGACGGTGTGTGTGAATCTGGACAGGAACCAGCTCTGGTACGAGGGGTTATATAGGATGTTTTTGTTGATCGCGCAGCCCAAGGGGAAACCGGGTCGGGTCTGTGTTAGGGAGACGGTGGCGTTTGCCATGGGCCGCCCGGCCTGGTCCACCGCCTGGAGTCTCACCCTTGTTTTGCGCACCTGCAATGTAGTAGTAGTACATATAGATCAATTCGAAAAAGTCACGTAAACTTGATTTGTATTCAATTCGATGTAATCAACAAAATTTCTTAAATTGTTATTATTATTATACCTTTTTAATCCTTTGTTGTTGGTGTGATTTCCACTCTTCCTGAGTAAATGATTGCAGCGAGATGCTATCTGCCGAAAGATCAACATCTGTATTGTTAGTCTCAAAGTACAGTTGGGCTGGGCCAGAAGTTTTCACGACAAGCCCTCCCTTCAGCATAGACCAGCAATCCTTTTGGGCTTTGGCCCAACCAACGGTTTCATAACTTGTTTCCGTCTTGAAAATTGCTGCCACGTCAGCTTTTCCATGGCTCACTTGTAACCAAGCTACAGTAAATTAAAAAATAATAATAAATAAACAAACTTTCAAGAATCAATATTGACAGTAAGCCGAACACATTAACCCTTATAGATTTTAAGAAGAAAATTATTATTACCCGAGAAAGTGTAAAGTTTTCCCGTTTCTAAATAAATCGTCTGCGCGAAACTATGATGCGGTTGGTATCTATTAGAAGCAACAATGAATTTGTTGCCATCGTCAGATGCCACATGCTCTATTATTGCATCACCGAACACTGTCCATCCATTCAATCCTTCATTTAGTTCTGGATTCACTACCATTCCACCGTCATATTGAGCACTTAGTGGCGTTGCCAAACAATCAAGCGTGTACGAGTCATCGTAAGGCACTGCATAGGCTTGTAAGCCAAAGACAATGAATATAACGATGACAATGAAGAACATATGATTATAATTTAAGAGCTTTGCCATTTTGTGGATAAACTGATCACTATTAGGCTAATTAAACTCTCTTGTGTGTATGTTAATTTTGCCGTCCACCAGTTGGGTATTTATAGGTAAATTAATTAATAAAGAACCACGTTTTATTAATTGTTTAAGGTTTTCAGATAAAAATTGTTATGATGTATATGAATAATAAAGTAATGATAGGTACGTAGTTAGGAATAATATTATCCTTATGTGATAGGGGAATAGTAGAATTCGCTTCTTTGTTGAATATTTAGCAAGGGAAACGTGTTTTGGGGTCAAGATTTTTCTAAAACGGAATAAAAATGAAATGAGTTGGTATGAAAGCACAACCTAAGGTCTTGATCGGTTGAAAATTTATTTCCATTTGTCAAAAGACGAGGCAAAAATCGTTGCTTGAATTGCTGCATGCATCTGCTTGTTGCAAAATACTCACGCATGACGTTTTTTCTAGTTTTTTTTTTTTTTTTTAAGTTCTTTTTTAATATTTCATTCTGATGCAATAATGAAATATAATGCACAAAGACTAAACTCAATATGATATTGTATTATTATTTCTGTGTATTAGCCATCACTTTTTTTTTTTTTTTTCAGCCGGGAAATGATAAATTTTATGCGGTTGAACTGGTTCCTATTTTATTTTAATTGTGTCTGGTAATACTCAAATTATTGTAGTTATTTATTTAAGCACAATTAAATAAAATTAAACTTAATTTACTTTTTTAATGATAAACTATTTAAAAAGAGAGCATTGTTTGTTAAATGTTAATTGATGCTCTGATGATTACTTTTAATTTGAACACAAATTAGATGGCCTTAGTGTAAAACCTTTTTTTTTTTTTTTGATATAAAGAAAACGACCATATGATGTTTTGTTCTCTTTTTATATTCTGATTTTTAATCTTGCTAATTATTTATTTTTTTTATTTTAAATCTTAGAATTATTTATTAGGATATTTGGCTGACTTTGTACGATTTCATTTGTGATTTTATTTTGGGTTTGTTTTGAGATAATTATTGTAGTGTCTCATTTATAATTTAACGCACATTCTTAATGATTTTGCTTTACTTTTGTTTATTTTCGATCAATTTTTCCGAACAAACAAATCGTTGTTGGTAGTCTGAGGGTTGGGAAAATTCAAGAGTAGTTCATATACTGTAAAGACAAAGCATGACTAGCTTATGTATTTTAACGAGGAAATTATTAAGCATACTTAGCACGATAGATTCTATTAATATATTGAAATGATAGGTCAAGAATTGTTGATTAACAAGTCAAGAAGAATATTATGATTTTTTTTTTACTTATTATTTTTCATTATTAATGTTTTTGGTAAAAATATTTTGGAGAATATAATGATGGTCCACAATTATCTGTAGTTTCTTTTGTATTATTATTATTACATGTGTAACTACAGTTGATCCTCAATGTTGATTGAATATATTTTTGATGTCTTTCTTTTTTATTTTTTTAGTGGTTTTGATGTTTTTCTATAGAAAAATATTCCTTTTAGAGATATCCAATTATTTATAGTTTATTCAGAATTTAATTAAAAAAATAAAAAGTTACCAAAAATTGTTCCTTTATAGCTTACATCCTAATTATATATAATATATCTAACAATGCTAAAAATTTGTTAAATTTACCTATGATTTTGTCACATTGTGATGTAAAGTAACATCCTTTTGTTATGCCTTGTTATGAAATGGAGTATAAACATTTCAAAGCAGCAAATGATCTGTGCTATGTTGAATAAAAACATTGCATATTTGAAGCGCTTAAAGAAAAGTGATTTTTGACTTTTAGCTTATAATCTCTTTAAAAGTATCTTATAAGCTCTTCAAATGGGATTCGAGGTGATTATCATGCTTGATTTAGTACCAACGTCTTTGTCTTCTAGTCAAATCCCAAATTCATGTTTATGACTATACTTCTCATCTTTTAAGTGAATATGCTAACTTTGTGAAATATAAGCCTATTGTCACTGGAGGGAGCAGTTAATATGTTTACAAACTCAAAAATTTTATTTTTATTTTTATTTTTATTTTTATTTTGTCTTTCCATCTCGTTCAGTAACAACTAATTTCGATAACTCAAGTAACGACACTTAAAGATTATTCATTGTGAAGAATTAGAACAAATAATGTTACAATTTGTGTGTAGTTTTTCTAATATTGATTTTTATTATTCATATTAATCTTATTCTTTTAAACACCCCATTTAATACGAGTCATTATATAGTACGTGGTTTTATTTAAATTACATTTTTATTCAATTCGTGTTATTAACTCTTATTACCTTTTTTATGAAACTCTTGATTTACAAAGAAACAAAGTACGAGTAATCATATTCACTAAGTTTCACTTTTATTTAATTTTAATTTCACACTTATAAATGCAACACTTTTTTCCACACTTAATTGCAAACACAACACATTCCGATTATCTTTCAAATTTACAAACATGCGTTTAATTGTTACAAAACCACACTGACAAAAAGAGAAACAAACTCTTAAATCGGAATGTAAATGGGATAAGCAGAAATCACAAATAATGTTATGTATTCATGACTTGGGCTGTACATAGGAGAGAACACCAAACAGAGTCTGTGTGAAGGTGAATAACAGAATCAAAAGAGCAGCAACAAATTTTAACAACGACCACGGGCTATTGAAATAATCACGCCTCAAAATCGCCACCCATCTATTCCTGCGATGACCGCAATGCCCCCTCACCTTCTCATAAACATCCGCGTAGCAAAAATCAGGCGACACGAGTATATTTCGGCCCAAACGGTTGAACATATGATAAACCATCTCGTCATCGCCCAGCAAATTCGTAACGATCCCACGCCGCCGTAATAGCTCCACGTCCTTCGACGAATTCACGAGGCAATGCAAAAAGAAAGCGTAATCCGTCACGTATTTTGGATGATTGTCGATAAAAAAATGCTCGTACGCTATTAAATTCCGGAAAATCGACTCTGTCTCATCCGAGACGCTAAAGCCCGGAATTCTCAGCACGCCTTTGACGAAATTAATGTCGAGGCAGTTACTTTCGGCGTACTTTTCGAACTTGACTCCCGATTCTTGTAGCTCCGTGGCAGAGTTTGCGGCCGTTATTTTTTCTTCCCTCGTTTTGACCGGCCGATTCGCCGTCATCTTAGCGAACGATGAACACCAAATCTTGTACACGAGGCCGAGGAGGTGATCGGCGTTTTTCGTGGATATTTTTGCAAGGAACTCCACATGCTCGGGCCATGGAGATATATCATCAATGAAAAGACGGACGAGGTAGAAAATTTGGTCGTACGGGTTTCCGGTTTTCGTCATCGCGAAGAGCTGATCGAGAACGAAAAACGGGATTTGATTCTCGACCAGCATCAGATCGTGGCGTAATTGACCGAGAATCTGTTCGTATTGGAAAATCGTGTCGTCTTTCTCTCTCAGCTCGTCGAATGCGTATTTTCGGATGAGCTCGATGATGAAAAACCCGTCGAGGATCAGCATCTCGACGAGCTCGTCGGGGTTGAGCTCGACGGGCCCGGAATAGCATGTTCGGGCTTTTTGCTCTAGAGATCGCAGTGCTATGACGTATTTATCGACTGTGGACTCGTTGCGGCGTTTCATCGAACACTTGAGGTACATGAGTTTGTGCTGCTGCAGCTTCTGGAGATGGTCTCTGCGGTGGTGAAAAGGGCCGATTGAGAGGATTTTGGGATCATAGAGCTTTTCGTTCCCGTAGCGTAAGTCGTCGTCGAGTCTGAAGATTGTGGGGTTGGTGGGCGATGAAGGTAACTCCAGGAGAATGTTGTCGATGTGTACGGAGACATGATCTCTTGTTTCAGACATTGTTTATCGGGGGAAAAATAAAAAGGAAGATAATTAAAATGGGTGTTATTAGTTTTTCATAAGAACACAAGATTTCTTGAAAATTATGGTATCATCAATTGTTTCTTGCAAATGTGAAAAAACCCTTAAAAAGTCATACGGGTTGTTCTTTAGGAATGTACAGGCAAATTCTCACACTAACGCGTTTTGGGATTTTATCTCTTCGTTGACAGGTTCACACTTAGAGTTGGCAATGGGGGACCATCATCCTCGTCCCCACCCAGCAATTATTAATTAAGTAAATTCTTAATTAAATTGTACTATATAAATATACAATTGAATGGAGGGAGTGCTTGGCAAAATTTGTGGAACGAGAATGGTAATAGGTATAGAAAAAAATTATAGCATTTATGATATGGCATATAATGTTTGTTCGACTGGATCGGTTTGAGCCGAACAGACGTCTTTCCAAGTTAGTATTTCCCTGCCCGAAGTGTGTTGGTGGCCGAAATGATTAATAGTAGTTCGCCCGATGGGCGGCGAGCTCGGCCACTGAAAGGGTCGTCCCGGTGCGTAACTCATGGGCCTCTAGAGCCCAGTAGTTATTAAAAGTTCGAGATAACAATTCGGAAAAAAGCCGTAAAGGAAGGATATCTCTTTGTTTTACGATCAAGTCTTTACTTATAAATATTGGACTCATGCCCTCATTCTATACACTCTTTACATACAATGACTTCACATTTTGACTTGAGCGTCGGAGTGTCTACACTTGTTATGCAGGTCGATCTAGCTGCCAACTAGATTGGACGACGTTCGGGAGTTGCAGAAGAAATCGAATGCCGCTCAATCTAATTCTTCAGATGTACAACTATTTTGGACTAGCGATCTATGACTTAGTTGTATTTGATGATTGTCATCGACAAAATTATGATATCATCTTGTACACATGACATTAGTACAGTTAATTTGATAGTGGAATAAACAATCTCGTGTTGGGTTGTCTCCGTATTAAACTTGTGGAAAATATTGGCCTCATAAATAGTGTTATCAAGATATTATTGAAATTGTTTTTGTTTGTTTTTTAGAAGATATTGGAGCTTTATTCTAAATAATTATTTAAGAACTCAAAACCCAAAATCATTGGGTAACAAAGTCAAATAAAGTTGCTTAGTCCAGTGGGCCTTCTTAGCAGCTAGCGCCCGCGTCCGGAACGCGGTAACAATCTATGAAAGATTCTCGTTGTTGTTATATGGTCACATGATAAGAAAAACAATGCAAAATTTACACAAGTGCTCCTACTTTCCTCTTATTTTCCACTCTCTCATATATAATACCCACCTACTCTGTTTACACCTTCCAAGAACCAAAATGTCCAAAGTCTTTTTTTAACACTCTCTCATGAACTTGAAAATGCTGTTTAAATAGCATCTTTCAATTTTCAAATCCTTTCTTTCACCAGAAAAAAAAATAGACCCATGATTTCTCAAGCAATAATAGTACTTGTTACAATAATATTGTTATGGTCCCCTGAAACAAATTCAGCCCCAGTATTGTCTAACTGCCAAGCAACCTGTGGAAATCTCAGTATTACTTTCCCGTTTGGCACAACTTCTAATTGCAGCCTTGATCATTCTTTTCTTATATCCTGCGACCATAATTACAATCCTCCAAGGCCCTTCTTAAACTCAGGCACCCTCGAAATCCTCGACATATCACTCGACGACGGCCTAATCCGAATCGCATCTTCCGTTGCCAGCGATTGCTACGACAATTCCGGTTCGCAGCTCAACAGCACCATCTCAGAGCTCGCCCTGTCGCAGTTCACGGTCTCAAGCGCACGAAACAAGTTCACAGCCATCGGATGCGACACGTATGCGCTCGTCGAGGGATCATCCGAAGGATGGAAGAAGATGAGTGCCGGATGTGTTTCGTGGTGTGATGACATCAGCAGCGTGAGGAACGGGACTTGCTCTGGCATCGGTTGTTGCCAGACTTCGATTCCTAGTGGAGTCAAAGATTTCTTGGTGGATATTAGGAGTTTTAGGAACCACACGAGGGTTAGGAGTCTCAATCCGTGCGGTTATGCGTTTGTGGTTGAGGACGAGGCTTACGAGTTCATGTCTTCGGATCTCGAGGACTTGCGGAGCAGGAAGAGCGTCCCTGTTGTTCTTGATTGGTCGGTGGGGAATGTGAGTTGTTGGGAGGCCCGAAAGAATTTGTCGGGCTTTGCTTGCGTAGCGAATCACAGTGAATGCATCGATTCGAGTAATGAAGTTGGGTATCGTTGCAAGTGTATGAAAGGATTTGAGGGCAATCCTTACCTTGTTGATGGCTGTCAAGGTACAATTTTGTGTTTTTTTTTTTGGGAAAAATAAATGGTTTTAGAGGAGTTGATTCATATTTGGTTCTTGATAGTGTCTGAAAATGTATGCTAAAAGATGAATAACTTAAATGATAGTGTTCGTAGAACTATTGTGTGAATGTGTAAAAGTGACATGAGTAGAATAAGAAAAGTGTTAATATGACTATCAAGCCCAAAATCTTGGAACATATGTTTTTTAGCTTTGTTTTGAGTAGAGATAAAATCATTTTTCGGCCTTTTTGACCAAAATGTCATACTCCCTGCATATGAATGTGGTAAGTTAATTGGGCAATTTAAAAAACAAAACAAAACTGGCATTGTACGTTTTTGGGCGAGAAATGGCAATGTGGTAAAATGGACAATTCAATTCAAAATGAGCTAAACAACATATGTTCCACGTTAAGGATAAAAGAATTGTTTTTTGCTAAAAATCTCGAGCACTGATGAGCATAAAAATCATGACGGTGGGGAGATATATATTTCTTTGTTTGCAGACATCAATGAATGTGATGCTCCGGAACCACCCTGTGAAGGAGAATGCACGAATTCGGAGGGAAGCTATTCGTGTTCTTGTCCCAAGGGGTTCGAAGGCGACGGAAAGAAAGATGGTTCCGGTTGCCATTCCAGAACTAATAATGCCTCTACCACCTTGTTCTACATTGCTTCCGGTAAATTACTTTAAACCATGGACCAAACACACAAATTGTACATTCTTTTGGTTTTTGGCGTAACTGAAAGTTGAAAAGTAACAGAAGTTTTTCCAATTTCCGGGTAGGTTTCATGATCCCTGCCGTTGGAAGTTCTTGGATATTTTGGAGACGTAAGCAAAAGAAAGTTGCTAATCTGAGACAAAACATATTCATCGGAAATGGCGGTAAGCTACTAGAAGATATGCAATCCCGCGGTGCGAAAACGCTCTCGGTCTTCACAGCAGACGATCTCGCACAGGCTACAAACAATTACGACGAAAACAATATTCTCCACAGACATTCGGATTGCGGGACCAGTTATAAAGGAATGTTGCCCGACGGAACAAACCGGATTGTAACCGTACGGAAGCACGACGAACCAATCGATGACCGTGGTGTCGAGGCTTTCATCGGCAGGATCGTCTCCCTTTCTCGCATCCACCACAGGAACGTGGCGAAGCTCATCGGTTGTTGTCTGGAGACACCGGGCCCTCTCCTTGTTTACGAGTTTATTACGATTTCGACGCTCTACGATTACATCCACGACGATGTTCGCGCACGCTCTCTTTCGTGGGACGCTCGTCTCCGGATAGCTGCAGATACAGCTGGAGCGCTCGCGCACGTGCACACCTCTGCATCAGCAGCAGCAGTGCCGATTATCCATGCACGACTCAGCAGCTCGGGGATATTACTACACCACGGTCTTACTGTGAAACTGTGTGATTTCGCGTTAACCTTGCCAGGCAGGGCCTCTGGGGAGGGTGAGAGCTGCTATATGGGGGTAACAGGGTATATACCGTATATAGATCCCGAGTATCTGGTGTCGGGTCATCTGACGGGAAAGAGTGATGTTTACAGTGTTGGGGTCGTGCTGGTGGAGCTATTGACGGGAAAGGATTTGATCAGTTACGGCGGGCCCATGAGGCTAGTGGAATTTCTGGTGGAGCGTTTTGTGTCGTCGGTTAGAGGGGACGAGTTGGTTCGGATTCTGGATGATCGTTTGGAGACGGATGATGATGCTAAAATTGAAATGCTGACAAAAGTTGGGAAGCTGGCTGAGAAGTGCTTATCAAGTTCGTCACTGGACAGGCCGACTATGAAGGAAGTGGCGATTGCACTCGAGAGTATAGTTACGAGTGGGGATTGTAGCTCGACGGCGATATGTCCGAGCTCGAGCCGTGGGACAACTGCGCGGAGAGTTATGAGGCGAAACAGGAGCCTTTAGTGGTTATATCTTTTCTTGTAACACGGAGTACATATATATGATTTTCTTTTTATTGTTTTTTTTATTAAATTAATTAATTATCGACTAGAGTAAAATTCGTCGGTAAATCCAAAAATATTTAGGAATCCCGACGGCAGCTTACCGGCGATTGTGTCCGTCGGAAAAGCCATCGACATTTGTCGACGGGAATCCGTCAGCAATTGAAATTATCGACAAAGGATTTGCCGACGGCCTTAATCAGTCGTTAAGCCGTCGGTAAGTGATTTACCGACCGCTTGCCGACGAATATGACCATCGGCAATTCTGATTTTTTGGGTAGTGCATCCACAACTGATAAGTGGATAGACATAAATACGTAGATATATAAAACAAAATAAGTATAATTCGTATTATAAAGTTTTTTCTATTCTTTCTATTTTACACTTAACTTTTGAGTGTTACAATAAATAAAGTAGATTAAATAGTTTTTATTTTGTTATGTGTAATTATTATTTAAAAAAAAAAAACATGTCCACTTTTAAAAAAAAAAAAATTATGTGCATGTAGGGAGTATTAGTTTGTGAATCTCTTTCACATTGTAACGATATGGTTGAATTTGGCCGGTGCCTAAGTTGTAAACTAACGTTGAAAAATCTAAGCCCGTGACAGATGGTATCAAAGCCGGCTAACTTTGCATAATCTGTATGGGCGGAGCAGGCTAATACGGTTCTCTTTTTGTCCAAGATAGACTCGTGGGTACTATGAGCAAGGCTGTACCGGCTGGGTGTGCACCGAGCAACCTGCGCAGGGCCGCGGCCACGGGGCACCCGGGTGGGGGCGAAGCAATCCTCCGGAAAAGGGATGTCCACCATGAGAAGATTCGGGAACACTCCCGCCGCGAGCAACTTAACGCACATCGCGGGGCACGTAGGACCGGGTGAGTACGACAGGCTCTCCTCGGGCAGGCAGTGCGGACGCACCTACTGGATGTGTACTGAGTACTTCTTGGGCCTGGTCCTCCCAACGATCCTTATTTTGCCGCCAAGAGCGGTGCGCTTGAAGAAACCCGTCCGAGCAGGTGGCTCCACGGGAGCGCGTTGTGTCCGGGGACGTCCACAAGAACAAGTGGAGGAGGGTGTCACAGGTCGCCTATTGAGTTATCCTATGCTTCCCTGATTGGTTAGGATTGGGCATGATTGTCGGGTGGGAGCAACGCTGTGACGCACGGGTGCACATGTCTCGCATCATGACGAGCATTATTCGGGCGGTGACTGGTTGTGTACTATAACGATCGGCTGCACTCCAGGCAGCATGCGTGGGGGTAAACCATCCCTTCGGCGTTCAGGCATACGCATGGGTGCACATGTCTCGCATCATGATGAGCATTATTCGGGCGGTGACTGGTTGAGTACTATAATGATCGGCTGCACTCCAAGCAGCATGCGTGGGGGTAAACCATCCCTTCGGCGTTCAGGCATTCTTACCCGGTTCACTACGGGGAGAGTGTCGCTATTCATGGAATTGACGGTGAAGAGGGGATTGGGCCAACCCTACCCAAACCTGGTCGGGAGCTGGAGCCATTCCCCTGAGGAGCCCAAGGCAGGGCGAAACCAGTCGTTGTTCCGTAGATGGCATGTGTAATACGGCCGTAAGGCTCCCAAGATCGGTGGGAACCGGTTTCAAAACTGGGTACCCGTTTCCTTATTTGAGTTTCTTTTTTTAAGATTTATAATAAATAAATTAGCTATACTACGCATACTCCATGCCATTAGCTCCCTACATAATTATTAATTAATAGTCCAATTGGCATATTTAACTCAAAAGAGGTTTGAATATTATAATATTCGACTCTATATTGAAAGATTTCGTACCAGGTAACCCGGTTTTAAGATTCGGTATCAACGAGTAGCCCACTGGGGTACCCGGGGTCTTGAAAGTCTAGGACCTAGAATTGGAACCGGTCATGAACTGGTGAGAGTATATTCACACCACACACACACACACACACACACACACACACACACACACACACACACACATATATATATATATATATATATATATATTATATAATATACACCACACGTATGTGTAGTTACAATAATATCCTACAAAATAAGGAAAGGATATGGTCAAGTAAGTTATACCTAAAATATAGGAAAGACACCAATCAAATCAATATTTACAACTAATTCAAATCAATTAGTATTATCTCTACTTATCCCGTAGATAACTTGATTCTCGTATCGTCCTGTGCTCACCACGAGTGGAGATGGTGTCGAGCTGGCGAGGGGCCCTCACATCATGATGTGTTGAGTTCGACAAGGGGCGAGCTTGTCAGGCGGTCCTTGGGAACCCCCTACTGGCCTCCGAGCGGGTTGTGGTGCAAGGGGCACCCGGTGCAAGAGGCACCGCCGATGCGACAAGGGGTCGCGAGAGTTGGACCGTTCGGGCGAGTGGCCGTGTACGAGGGCGTACACCATTTTGGGTAGGGGAGATTGTCACGCCCCGCGTGACAGAGGCAAACGTTAGTCGGACAATTGCTGGTGAATCGAAGCATGGTCGGCTCCAGATGGTTACGGTGGAGTTACGCTCATGTCCCCTTACGAATTCGGACATGCCAACCCTGTTAAATACGGGGAGTTTGTCGCTATTCATGGAGCTGACGGTGAATAGGGGACTAATCCAACCCTACCCAAACCTGGTCGGGAACTGGAGCCGTTCCCCTGAGGAGCTCATGGCAGGGCGAAACCAGTACATTGTCCCGGATGAAAGGCTGAGCCTTTGGGGAGAGGTGCCGCGCGGGCCTCTGGAATAACGTTGAAAAATCTAAGCCCGTGACAGATAAACAAATCTAATGGGAAAGCAACTCATTGATTCCCATTCGAATTCGAAAAAATATGAGAAGCTACTACTCTTATTTGTATTTGGTTAGCAGTCGATATTAAATATTTGATTCATATCTGATTCGAACAAAGTATCTCAGTATATATTCGATTTTATTTGCATATTGCGTATTCAAGAATTTCTTTTATTATATAATAATAGTATTCTTCCCGTCTATAAAAAGATAAGCGGGTATGGACAAAATACTTAGGGTTAAAAATAAAATAATTGCTGATTGTGTAAAAGGAAAAGTATAAACAGAATACATAAAAGAGAGACGAAGGAAGACAGTAGAAATTAGGAGTTCTCTTATTCATCAAATACTTTCTTTATATTGGGTATCAATTACATGTTTTCCATAATACATAAAGATAAAACCTAAATTGTCCTTCATTAGTTACTTGTTGACGAAGGCACACTAATTGTGTTTTTCCTTCAACACTCCCCCTTGTGCCAAGTCAAATGGTGAAATGGTGTTTCATTGTTGCCTCGTTAAAACCTTGTCAAGTAACAAAACCCAATGGGAAAAATAAAATTTGGTCTAAGGAAAAAGAGTACAGCACACCTATGTTGAGACTCCCCCTAAAGTCTACACCTCTCTTTGATATGTACATCTATCAAGAGAACTTTGAAAGTCTTCACTTCCTCAATTTAATTGATTCTTGAGAAAGTGCATAGTTGTTGGTTATAGAAGAGTTGTGGTGAACATACTCTATTACACATTTTCTTCAGTGATAGAGTTCAAGCCACTATTATCATATATATGAATGATCATAATATTTATCGTAGATACTCACGAACTACTACATGTGTGATAATGATCTCTTTACATGGATCAAATGAGTAACCAACATCAACGATACTATTTGGTGTTTCAAAGTAGGAAGTAAACTCAACATTTTCTATAGGGATTACAAGACCATCTGCAGTCCCAATTATATTTATGAATGAGAAAAATAAACTCGCGTCAATGGTTTCTTTTAGGTATCAAATTACATTTTGATTCCATTCCAGTGACATTGCGCTTTCTTGAGTTAAATCAAGATAACAATTTTGAGAAAGTAATATTTGGTCAAGTGTATTAGTAATGGTACAATAATGCGCATATTGTACGTAGGTAGAGAATTTCAACTCCCACCAGTTCTTCGTCATTCCATTGACGAAATTGATATTTTCTTATATCTTCACTTTGACCAATCATATAAGTGCTAACATATTGCACTTATTCATATTTAATTGCCTAATTATCTTTTGGATATATGCAAACTGTAGAATTTAGTATTCCACAAACTCGATTTTAGTTTAAAGTCTTAACATGACCGAGTTTTCCCATGGTTCATTATCTCAAATTAAAATTTAAAATAACTAGCGATATCTCTTATTTCATTAAGAGTGTATATTATGTTCCTTTCATCGACTTATACAATCATAATCGCAAATTTGAAACTTATTTTCTTTATAAATATGCAAGGGCATAGATTATTTCTTCCCAATCAAGTAGTCACTTAGACGGTTATACCACATCCGTTTGAATTGTTTCAATCCATAAAGTGAGTGTTTTAATTTAATTGCAAATGCACTACGTGGCTTAGAGTCACTTGCCTTGGCAATGAAAGGCCAGCAAGTACTTTCGTACATATATCTCTAAATCACGATCCCCATAGAGATATGATGTAACCACAGGTATAAGCTGCATTCTCAATTTTTTGGAATTATAACATCTATTATGGGAGAGTACATATCTCCATAGTCAATTATAGGGCGTTTTGAGAAACTTTGTGCTTCAAGTATAGATTTGCATCTCATGACTTTATTTTTCTCATTTCGCTTTCTTACAAAACTTTGTTTATGTCCTACATGCTCTACACTTGGTGAGGTTAGCACTACCAAACCAAATACCTGTCTTGTTGTCAGTGAATTTAGTTCTACCTGAATTGATTCTTTACATTTAGGTCAATTTGATCTATATTGATATTTCAATAGAGTGTGGTTCGATACTATTGTGCTCTATGATTCCTTGAGCAACAATGTATATATCATCAATGTGTGTAGAAGATCTTTCCATCAACTCATATAAACTCATATTTTACATTGAGATTACTTTATTCTTTGGAATCATATTAAACTTCGGAGCGTCCTCCAGTAATGATTCATGGACATAAGTATAATCATATATATCTCATGAGAGTCATTATATTCATTGATGATCAATTAAAGTTGTGCCATACATGCCCTCTTATTCCTTGGGCGAGTATTGATCGAATCAAGTGACCTCCCCCTATTCCTTTTGGGAGTCACGACCTCAACCACACCTCCACTAAGTATGGTTGCAATATTTTAATTTGCGACTTTGTGCCCTTTATGGGGACTATTAACCTTGCAGACATATTTGCAGCTTGTATATATATGATCTCGTCACTTTAGAAATTGAGTCTTCTTTGAAGATCAATTGTTCACTTTACTTTACTTTCACGTTACATTGTGAAATGCGGGGATCATAATGAGACATAGTGTGAAACTATTCCTTTCGTT
Source organism: Phtheirospermum japonicum (assembly GCA_014905375.1). Classification (NCBI taxonomy): domain Eukaryota; kingdom Viridiplantae; phylum Streptophyta; class Magnoliopsida; order Lamiales; family Orobanchaceae; genus Phtheirospermum; species Phtheirospermum japonicum. Next base: position 169,510 of record BMAC01000698.1, on the reverse strand, counting down.
CCATTAGAAAATAATTTTTTCTTATCTCCCCCTAACGACGGGAAGATTATCTCGTTTGAGTGACAAATTCGCTAAATTAGCGATAAAAAGATCGTTTGTCAAAGGTTCAAATAGCGGATGATTGTTGGAGATTCATATCTAACATAAATACTTAATCGTCTTTGAAAACCCATAGAATACGTTGTGGGAGCACAATAGGCACATATACTGCTTAATCAAATATGCGTAGATATAGGCTTATATCAAGTTACCAACTGGTATGCAAAATATCTGGTTAGCAGGGGTTCATAAACGAATAAGTAAGAGTTGCGTGCAATATTGCATAATGAGTTTGGGTGCTTTATAAGGGTGGTGAATCCTCAATCATAATAAATGAGCTAGAAGTTTTGCAAATACAATATTTTTATGGACAATACATGCCGAAACATCGACCAAAACTATAAAATACTTGAATAATCCGCAATTCGAATGGTCATGTCCACATGTATCACCAATTATCAATTATAAGAATGGCATAAGCCGGAAAACACAATATGTGCCTTTGATCAATTATCAATTATCAATTATTATACTTTGTATCTTTATCATAAGCAGGTCTCAATCATACAATTTTGCTAATGAACAAGTTTTGAAAAAATGAGTGATGTATCTTTGAGATATGAAGGTATGTAGTTCTCCTAGTACTTTAGAATGCACTAACTGTAGTTGAACAATATTAGTTCGATACTATACTTTGCATCAGATTTCTATCTCATTTTGTGTTCCACTCAAAATGAAAGATGTCCATGTTAATCTCTTATACTATGGACCATCATTTCACGACGACCAAAGAATCCATGTCAGTCGTGTCAAAACTTGAATGAGCCAGTGTCCAAAAGTTCTTTGTTGGTTATAACTTATGATTCAATAATCAAAAAGTAGTAAAGTAAAATTACTAGATTGACTCTAAAACGTGCTTTCTTCCACATAAATTAAAGGTATAATTCCATTCTCATAATGTATTTGTTAATAATAATCATCAATATGAATATCATCAAATTTAACAAGGTTCTTGTCGCTCTTGGTCCATACTGAGCTTTTATGACTTTAATCAATGTGCCACTAGGCATCAAAACTTTGTCACATATAAATATCAATTAAGTGAATAATTGTCTATTCCTCGACAAATTCTCACATTCCTCCAAAGATGAATGAAATATTTTTCATTCTAATATTTTACATTATTTACTAGATATGTTACATTATATCTAATAATTTTCTCATGAACCTTGTATGTAAATGTGTGGTAAATAAACTCAAGTACATTCAATGCTTTAGAATGAAATACAAAATTTACCAATAAGCCAAAAATAATTAAATCAGGCCACATCACATAAATCTAACTCAAAATAAGTTTTAAAACCAAATACAATAGTCTAATGTGAATGATTGATTATACTTTCATCAATCAAAATAGAGGATATCTATTGACTAAGAAAGGTTATTGGGGGAACCTCCATGACTTCTACCATGACCAATAAATATCACAAACTCTTACATATCTTACCTTGTGATTCATTCTTCCCACATAGGTAGGGATCAACATGTCTCTTCCCATTTACATTGAGGTTATTTTCACTATTCAAATCAGTCATGGCTAGCCTTAAGAGATTTCTTTATCCAGAAGTCTAACAATGGTATTATGAAAAATAATGTCATGTCTCTCAATGACTTATTATTATAATTAATATTATACAAGTGCATCTGTAGGTTTGCTCAAGTGGAAAGAAAATAGGGTGAGATCGTATCTCTCAATACTTATTGTCATTTAAAGTGACTTTTTTTTTCACATATGGTAAGACATGTTTTTAGTCACAACATATCAAAGTCATTGACCCTTTTAGCAAGCAAACAAATTTTTTTTCACTAAATTCTTAGGCTTGGAAGTAGTATTTCATAAAATTCTCAAAATTCAGTTAGAGTACATCCCAAAGTTTATTGAGATTTTGATACTACATATGTTTCCAATACAAGATTTGGGGTCAACATGAATTCTCAAGTTCATTAGAGAAATGACTTTGACTAAGTTTGACGATTCTTTGTCAATTATGGGTTGGTGGATGATATTATTGTGGAATTATAGTTCTTTTAGTTTCCACATCAAACCAATGATGGTAGTACTCTATTTCTTTTGAGTATATTGAATTGTATTTAGATTGAGTTAGTTTAATCAATTTCTTTAGATAATGAATATGTTATAATCTTTCTTTGATAACGTGTGAATATACTTTATCACAAGACTTATTTATACAATTTTGTATCGTTCATGAACTTTCATTATCATGAAGATATGCAAATGTACAATCAATAATGCATACATTGAAAGTAGTTTATAAAATCAACTTGAAGAGAATTACCTACATGAATCTATCAATTCATCGAATTTCATGATCAACATACATGAAGTCTATCAATTCATCGAAATTCATGATTAACTAAATATATTGGTAAAATCATGATCAATCTCTCATCTAATCGTGTAAATAACTTTATTTACGATTTCTTAGAAATCATCTAAAAGTATAAGTAATAATATAATATGTCTCTATGAATATCATTAAAGTATTCAAAATTTCATGTTTGTCAATATTGCACATAACATCACATTCATATAATCATAAGTAACATATATACATATACATGCACAATAATACATACTATGCCATATATACATATTGTCAAATATTTATTAGTTGCATTTAATAAATAATATGGTAATTCGAGTTACTTTGGAGGAAAGTCACAATTCTTTCCTAATTTTATTTTTAGGTCTCGGGTTATGAAAAGTTTCAAATCCGATCTCCACCGTATAGATTCAACCTCTACATGTTTTTAATAATATATCCAAAATTCAGCTTCATCCAACGGTTAGATTGTGCGTAATTGAATTTTTAAAATAAGTTGGGCAGACAGTTCCGAGAAACAGAATCAGCTCTATTCAAAATTCATTATCGGATTCTTCAGACTTTATATTAGAATCTTCACCGTTCATATTGAACCTGTATATGTTTGTAATAACATAACCAAAATCTGGATTGATCTAACGGTTTCATTGTGAGAAATCTTGTTTTGAAAAACTCTGCTGCGAAAGCAGAATCTGCTTTGTTCGAAATTATATATATTTTCTCGTATCTACGAATACAATCTCCACCTTTCAGAATGTGATTCAAAAGGTCTGGAAGGTTTTGTAGATATTTGAGATCGATCCAACGGTTGAAACTCGAGAAATCGATTTTTCAAACATACAACACAATTAGGTTTTCGACCTACGAAAATTGTATAATTGTTGCTTTGGTTATGGAGGCTTATTCTCGATCACTAGGCTAGAATTTCGTGTTGATAACGTGTAAAAGGAAAAGTATAAGGAGATGACATAAAAGAGAGACGAAGGAGACCATAGAAATTAGGGTTCTCTTATTCATCAACGACTCCATTTATATAGGGTATCAATTACATGTTTTCATAATATATAAAGATAACAAATACCTAAATTGTCAAACATCAGTTACTTGTTGACGAAATCACACTAATTGTATTTTTCCTTCAACAGATTGTAGATTGTAGATTTTTACAATAAACAAAATAAAATAAATATGAATATTTTTTTTTTTGTAATATTCTAACTTTTAAAACCCAAATATGCCTGTAGACGAACGGAAATAGAAAGAATGTCTATTTTTTGTGGGTGGATGAATATTTTTTGATAGAAGTAAAAAAAAAAATGATTCATGTACTTAATTAAATTTAAAACCAACAACTAATTCTTGGATTCTCAAATAATAAATGAATTTTAATAAATAGATTTAAACCCCACGATTATTTTTCGATTACATTACAATCCTACCGAAGCCCGCATGGTTTTGTTATTGGGCCTCGTACCAATAAAGATTTTGTCCACCTAATAGACGCATGACCTTTCCATGTTTAGCCGACGAGGACTTTATTAACAATCCTCGCAACAAAATTTGAATTACAAATTTCATTGAGATGGAAAAATCAGGCAAGAACATTTCAGGATGTGGTGGTTTTTGTTTTTCAGCAATTATTCAATTATTTTCGTAATTTTTGTTCTAATAGTAGTTCTTGCAAATGTGTGTACATGAACGCAGTATGTAAAAAAAAAAAAAAAAAAGTAGTGGCCGCAATATGTGTACATCCATACCACGTTTGCACATCTTTTTGGTTATCTTCTAATAATGTCACTAAGTTGTTTTAAATATAAAATTAAAGAAGAAACTTAAGAAAATATTCATTTTGATCCATTATACTAACCACATTTAAAACAGTTACGTGATATTGGCCATTGTTGAACCGCGTCTGTTAAATTGTAAAATTTATCAAATAAGCCCAAAAAAGCCGATCAATATTTTTTTGCTGACGTAACGTGATTCTATATTTTATTATCATTTTTATATAATTATAAACATTAACCGAAGACAAAAACTTATTTTGCACTCCCTTTTCTTTTCGTTTTTTTTTTATTTTAATCAAATTAATAACTTAATTAATAAAAGATTAACAAAATAGAAATATATAAAGACATACAATAAATATTAAAAATTATAAAATAATTATGAATTTTATATGGAATAAAACTGATTATTAATAAAAAAAATATAACTAATAAAATTAGAGATAAATAAAAATATAAAATAAATTGTAATGATTTTAAAATTAATATGAAATCTTATATGAAAAAATCAGATTTTTCTCATATAAGTTTCTATATTTATTTTATAATTTCTTAAAATTCATTTTATTTTATTTTTTTTATCGCTTATTTTATTAATTCAAATTAATAAAAATTATATAAGTTTTTAGATTTATTTTATATTTTTATAATTATCACTAATATTATTATTATTTATTAATTTGATTAAAAGAAAATGGAGAAATTGAGGGCAGAATAGATTTTGATATTCAATTTAATGTTTAAAATTTAAAAATACTATGAAGAATATATAACATCACACTACGTCAGGAAAAAGTTTTGATCAAACTTTTTTGGACCTTTTTCGATCAATTGGTTAATTTAGCAGGCGTAGTTTGACGATAGTCAATGTCACATACCTTTTATGAAATGTGATCAATATAATGGAGTAAAATAAAATTTTCTCCTAAATTTTTGTCTCAGTTTAATGTAACAAAAAAATAATGATAAGAAAATATTGAATTACGCCGTATTAGCAAAAGATATCCAATCGGGCTTTTTATGAACTTTGTTTGATGATTGGCCCAACTCAACAGACATTGTTTGATAATTACCAATATCACGTATCAATATAATGAATTTAAAAAAAAAAAAACTTTTTCTTCCCCTTCCTTCGTCTCCCAATTTCCCCCACCTCTCCCCATTTATCCACCTCCTCAATCCTAGGGATGGTAATGGATCGGGTCAGGTTCGTGATATTAATGGACTCAGACTCGCACGCGTTCACCCCACGACAAGATTGGGTTGTCCCGTTCGGCTCGTCATAAGTATTATTAAATTTAATATTATTTTAATATATAATAACCAAATATATTGCTATAGAAATTAAATATAGATATAAGATTAAAAAATTAATTAAAAACAATAATAAATAAAAAAAATATTATATATTTATAAGATTAATTATAATTTTTTATCTTTTATTTTGTTTTATTAATATATATATATTATTCCCTAAATTTGTCATTATTAATATATATATATTGTTAAAATATAATACAAAATGGAAAAAGAAAATTAAATAATCATATGAAATATTGTATACAACAAACAACTAAAATACTCTTATTTAATTGTTGTGGTGGATACTAAAAGGCCTGTTTGAATCAGAAATTTATTAGTATTTTAATCCTCATTATGAGTAGTAAAAATTATTTGTAATAATATCAAAAATTTTATTGTAAATGTAAATCATATTTAAAAAGTGGATGATAATATTTATATTATAATATTGTATTTGATATGCAAATCATATCTTGAAAATGAATGACATTGTATATTAATATTGTATTCAGTAATATTTAATTATTGATTAAATATTTAATTTTTGAAGTTTTGAACAAAGAACTATTCAATATACAAAATACCATATTTTGTTGGAATTCGTAGAGACGAACACCATTCGTGCAGCGGAAGTTCAAGAGTTTTTTTAGATCCATTACTGTAAACGAATATATTTATGCGACAAATAAACGAGAGAAAAGTATGAAACCCTTAAAATAAATCTAGACCAAAGTTCAATACTAAGGTATCCACGCAATTAATTCTCCGACTGCAAGATCCAATTTCAGTGTATTGCTATCGTGAAGAAAATTAGGAAATCTCATGAAAGTTCACTAATCTCTCCCAATCTCAGAATCAGGATTTGTTACGATGTTTTCTAAAAAAATCTTCTCTTATGTTATATTTATAATAAGTAATATAAGAGAAACTTTAATCCTGAAAAGTATTAGGTTGTCCAAGACATGGGTCCAAAATAATTTTAACCCAAGTAAACTTTATTAATATAAACATAGATAAATAAATCCAAATCCAATTTAGTTTAATTAAATAATTTCTATCAAATAGAAATTAACATCATAATTATTAACAATTTAAATATTACAATTTTGAATTGAATATTTACTTTCTTAATACACTCTTAAGTCGGAAAAGTAATCGCATATAGTGGCGACCCTATAGGTCTTTATATATGATATCAATCCAATGATGATCCAAACAAAACTCCTACAAGGCTTAGTTGGACGAACTCAATATATAAATAACATTCACTTGAACTCAGCGAATTATAACCTTTATACAAAGTTTTGTTGAAATTCTTTTCATTCCGTATCACTCGATTAAGTTTAATATTTATCCAAATGTCTATTTCAATGGCTTAATCAATTTATCTCATCTTTATTAGTCGACAACTAGACCATACTCAATTACTATATTGAATATGTCTCTTGCATTGGACCAATGACTTTAGTCGGACCTAATATAGAGATTATGAGTGGATCTCTCTCCGAAATTTCTAATTGAGGAATGAATTCTTTCTTGGCTCAACTACCACCTTCATTTACATCATGATATAACTCAACACAAGCCATATCTAACCCCGAAAAGGAGTGCAAGCATTGGTCATGGTCAAAATACATCACTCAGTAAACAAGGGTGCGTATTGACCTCAAGTCAAAGGATTATCACACGCTTTATACACTGATAAGTTTATTAGAACATACAATAAATAACTTATCAGTATGTTATACCAATACTCTCTAAAGTATCCATGTGTCCATCACGATAACTATTATGAGTCATGATACTAACTGCATTCTCTAAAATGTGATGCAGACCACATACCCACATATATTATATTATCAATATCCCAATCTTTTAAAGAGTAATATTTTATCAATGACATCTCACCATATCAATGACAACATTAATCTACGGGAACATTTATATGAATAATCACAAACAATCAAAATAATAATTCAATAAATGCAATGCCATATATATTACGATATATATAATAATTGTGATCAAATATAATATTTTTAATCTTTCAATAAATACATTACCATATATATAACGATATATATAATAATTGTGATCAAATATAATATATTTAAATTTGATTATTTTTAGAATATTTATACTTTCAATTCAATATTAAGAATGAAAGATAAACTCTTCAACTTCAATTACCTCCTTCTAAAAACCAGATTTGTCAGTATATACGGTTCTTATGATTTTTTTATATTTTTTTCATGTCAATAGTGCATTGAGTTTTTAGAGTCATCCAAGGACGATTTCCTTTTAATATTTAAACTCGGCAATGATTAGGAAGAGACAAAGGTTTGTTTTAGTTTTTTGTTTGTTTGTTTTTTTAAATGTTTACCCAAGTGCTTATTTAATAGGGCAATTTTCTAATACTATATAGAAAAAAAAAATTTGACCCATGCTCTGACTAATTATTGGGATTTTTCTCTTTGATAAGGGCAAAGTTGTAAAATTGTGGAAAAACTTTACAATCTCAAATTATAGTGATAATTTTTTCTTAATTTGTGCAAAATTTTAATCCCTTACTAACCCCACTATAGATGCTCTAGGCTCTAGGTAGACAAAATTTTCACCTACTCTCTCTCTCTCTCGCTCACTCTCTCACCCTCGGACAACAGTCAAACGATGTCTAATTCCGGTGCACACCTCCTGGTCTTCCCCTACCCTGCGCAGGGGCACATGATACCCCTTCTAGATCTCACCCACCAGCTCGCCGCCCGTGGCCTCACCATAACCATCCTCGTCACTCCCAAAAACCTCCCTTTCCTAAACCCCCTTCTCTCCTCCCACCCCACCTCTATCACCCCTCTCGTCCTCCCTTTTCCGCCTCACCCCGCCATCCCCGCCGGCGTCGAGAACACCGTCGACCTCCCCGCGTCCGGCTTCCGCTCTATGATGGCCGCCTTGTCGGATCTCGACGACCCCATCCTCCGCTGGTTCCGCAGCCACCCCACGCCGCCCTCCGCCATGGTATCTGACATGTTCCTAGGGTGGACCCATCGTCTCGCTTGCCAGCTCGGCATCCGCCGCTACGCCTTCTTCCCCTCCGGCGCATTCGCCATCTCTTTCATCAATTCCTTGTGGCGCGAGATGCCGAGGAGGATAAATCCCGGCGACGACAATGAAATGGTGAGGGTTTCTAATAATCCGAGTTCCCCAATTTACCCCTGGTGGCAGTTGTCCCCTGTCTTTCGGAGTTATGTTAAAGGAGACCCAGTTTCGGAATTTATCAGGGATCTGATGCTGTGTAATGAGGCGAGTTATGGGCTGTTGTTCAACACGTTTGACGGGTTGGAGGGTGTGCATTTGGATTATCTGGCGAAGGAATTGGGCCATGACCGCGTTTGGTCCATTGGGCCTGTGTTGCTTCCTGGGCCGACTGAGAGAGGTGGATCCAGCTCGGTCTCGCCTAGTGAAATACATTCGTGGCTCGACACGTGTCAGGATCACAGTGTGGTGTACGTGTGCTTCGGGAGCCAAGCCGTGTTGACTAATGCTCAGATGAAGGAGTTGACCTTGGGTCTGGAGAAAAGTGGAGCGAAATTTATTTTATCAGTGAAAGGCGCGACGAGAGGGCACGATAACAACGGTGAAGATTACGGACACATCCCGGCAGGGTTTGAGGATCGTGTGGCTGGGAGGGGCCTCCTCATTAAGGGGTGGGCTCCACAAGTGTTGGTACTGCAGCATAGAGCTGTGTGCGCGTTTCTAACACACTGCGGTTGGAATTCCGCATTGGAAAGTATTGTAGCTGGAGTGCCGATGCTGGCATGGCCAATGGGCGCCGACCAATATTTGAATGCCACTTTGTTGGTGGATCAGTTGGGTGTTGCACTTAGAGTGTGCCAAGGGGCCGAAACCGTGCTTGATTCGGATGATTTAGTGCAATTTGTAGCCGAAACAACGAGCGGGAAGTGGGCGGAGAGGAGGGCTCGTGCCATGGCATTGAGCAAGGCCGCTCGAAATGCCATAACTGAAGGTGGAACTTCATTCAACAATTTGGATGGTTTTGCTAGGCATTTATCTCAGAATTGTCCACCCTAGAGAATGTTTTCAGGTGTTACATTATTTAGAATATGATTTAAATTTGAATGTTTTGATGTATTTTATTATAAACCAAAAACTTTTTATTAATTGCAAAAATAAAGGGCAAAGTATTGTTGTACGCTGATATTTATGATGTGGCATTGTGGTCATCGCAGGAATAGATGGGTGGCGATGTGGTGGTTAAAATTTGTTGGTGTTCTCTCCTATGTAAACCTAACATTATTGATTTTCTTATAGCATCTCCGGTGCTATACTTTTGAGGGGCTAAAAATTAGCCATATCATCAATTTAGAAAGTGTATAAATAAATTACTCTCCAATACATAATGTCGTGGGTACTGTTATAATGACGACGTGGAAAAAAAACCCTCAATAGTGTCGAGTCCTCTATTTGATATTTGAAACCATGTTAAACAGTCTGACTCAACATAATCTACATAATTCGTGAGCGCACGCATTTCAAAAATACTGGGAAAAATTTTGAAATAACTTTTTTGGGGAAAAAGATTTATCTCCTAATTTTTAGTTATCTATGAATTCAGTTTTATTTTGTTATTAATTAAAATAAATTTCACATGTACAAAATTAAATACGTTGACATTATGCATTGAAGAAATATTTTACGATCAAAATTTGGGACTTTTAATATTAATCTAGGATAAACATTGTATTCTTTGAGTAACATCTGTTAAAAATTATCTACTTTGAAAAACGTAGCATTGGAGATGCTCTTAAATAGACTTGGACTCAATGGTGCAATTCGCTGTACTTAGAATAAAATAAATCTTGAAAGAAGAATAATGAATATTGAAAGTGTGATTGAATATGATATGAGAATGTGATGATGAATGCTGATTTTGATAAGGATATAGTAAAATGACGATTGAATTTTACTGATTTGTGGGAAATTGAATATTGGCAATTTACGATGCACAGACACCTCAAAGTATGATTTTTTGTCCTGTCGTATCATATTTTACGTTATAATATGTGTGTTATAAGCGTGTCCTGTATCATGTCTCGTGCCCAATTCCTGTGTCGTCGCAACCTAGCTGACGATAAATGGTTTTGTTGGAAAATTTGAACAAATTTGACTGAACGTGGAAAGTGGGTGAATAATGTAATTTTTTTAATTTTTTCATTAAAAAAATTGCATTTTGGGGTAAAAGGAAACTTCTCCAGCGGAGGTAGAGTGATTTTTCTTTTTATTTTTTTTGGGTCAATTCCTATGTCATTTTGTGTATTAAAAAAAAAAAAGACATTATGTATTTTTTAAAAGAAAAGGACAATTATGAAGCAGCAACCGCGTTTGGACACGGTGAATATCCTTGTTTAGTCTAATGATGTGGAAATCATGCGAAATTTCCACAAACACAACTGCTACTTTTCTCCTATTATTATCTGATGTCTCAATCTAGCCAGTTTATAAATATAGCAACCAAAAAAACGGGGTTAGTCTTTTTTAAACATTGTCTCATGTTTCAACGTCCAACCAAACCTAAAACCGTTGTTTAAATAAAATATTTCTCAATTCAAAGCCTCTTTCACCAGAGTCATTGAAGGAAAAAAAAATAAAAAATCACAGAAAACAAAACATGAATTCTCATGCAATTATCCTTGTTAAAATACTGTTGTTTTTGGCAATTAAAACAAAATCATCATCAATATTATTGCCTACGACAACCTGCCAAACAACCTGTGGGAATCTGAATATCCCTTTCCCATTTGGCACAACTCCTAATTGCAGCCTTGATCATTCTTTTGTTATCACTTGCAACTATAATTACAATCCTCCCAAGCCCTTCTTAAACTCAGGCCCCATCGAAATACTCGACATATCGCCCGACGATGGCCTAATGAAAATTACATCTTCTGTTGCTAGCAATTGTTACGACAATTCCAGTTCTCAAGTCAACACCATTTCAGAGCTCAGTTTGTCCAAGTTCACAATTTCCAGCACACTAAACAAGTTCACAGCCGTTGGATGCGACACTTACGCACTTATCGAAGGGTCGTCCAAGGGATGGAAGCAGATGAGCACCGGATGCGTCTCGTGGTGTCATGACATCGGCAGCGTGACGAACGGGACTTGCTCTGGCATTGGTTGTTGCCAGACTTCGATACCTAACGGGGTGAGGGATTTTTTGGTGGATATTCGGAGTTTTAGGAACCACACGAGGGTGAGGAGTTTCAATCGATGCGGTTATGCGTTTGTGGTTGAGGACGGGGCTTATGAGTTTGTGTCTTCGGATCTCGAGGATTTGCGGAACAGGAAGAGTGTCCCCGTTGTTCTTGATTGGTCCGTGGGGAATGTGAGTTGTTGGGTGGCCCGGAATAATGTTTCGGGCTTTGCTTGCCTAGCGAATCACAGTGAGTGCGTTGATTCGAGTAATGTGGTTGGATATCGTTGCAAGTGTTTGGCTGGATTTGAGGGCAATCCTTACCTTGTTGATGGTTGTCAAGGTACAAGTTTGTATTCTTGTGCAATTAAGGCTTTGTATATTATGGTAGTGTTTACTAAAAAAAAAAAAGAAAAAGAAAAATATCTTTTAAACTAAATAACTGGTGTATCATAGCAGAAAATGAGAACTTGGTTGTGTCTGATTTGTTGTTTGAGATGGACAACTAAAGTCTCACATGTGGTTTTGTAAGTGTGAGCATATCATAGTGATGGATAGGCTGAGAATCAAATCAAACTATTATACTCGGATCGAGTTCGTTCGTTAAAAGCTCGCATGAGTTCGATTCGTCAAAATTTAAAACAAGTTTGAACACATTTTTACGTACAATAAAAATCAAAGTTTGGTTCGAGCTTGTACTCGATAAGTAAAAAGAAAAAGTGATGCTCCGGAATCAAAGTTTCCTATAATGGAGAATATATTTCTATGTTTGCAGACATCAACGAATGTGATGCTCCGGAACCACCTTGTGAAGGAGAATGCGCGAATTTGAAGGGAAGCTATTCGTGTTCTTGTCCCAAGGGGTTCGAAGGTGACGGAAAGAAAGATGGTTCCGGTTGCCATTCCAAAACCAATAATGCCTCTGCCACCTTGTTCTACATTGCTTCCGGTATGTCTAAATTGAAATACTAAATAGTTTTGCTATATTTAGTCCAATTTGAAGATAATGTATACTTAAACCGAAGTTTTTCCAATTTCCCAACCAGCTGGTTTCATCATGATTCCGGCCGTTGGAAGTTGTTGGATATTTTGGAAGCGCCATCAAAAGAATGTCGCTAAACTGAAACGAAACATATTCATTACAAATGGTGGCAAGACCCTCGAACGTATGATACTGCAATCAGGTCGGAGAAAAACACTTTCAGTCTTCACAGCCGACGATCTCGAAAAAGCCACGGACAAGTACGACAAATATAACATCCACAGGCTGCATGACCGGCGAATCACTTGCAAAGGAATATTACCCGACCAAACAAACCGCATGGTAACCTTAGTCAAGCACTACGAACTCGACCACCGTGATGTCAATGCTTTCATCACCAGGGTCGTCTCCCTATCACGCATCAACCACAACAACGTGGTGAAGCTCCTCGGTTGTTGTCTCGAGACAAGGACCCCCGTTGTTGTTTACGAGTATTTTACTGTTATGACCCTTCACTATCACCTTCACGACAATGTTCTCGCACGCGCCCTCTCGTGGGACGTCCGTCTGACGATCGCCGCAGAAACCGCCCAAGCGCTCGCGTGCATGCATTTTGCCGCAGCTGTGCATGGATGCCTCAGCAGCTGGGCGATATTACTACACGGAGGTTTTAATGTGAAGTTACGCGATTTCGCGTTAACCTTGCCGGGTGGTTCGTACGGGCGCTATGACGGTGTGCGGGGCTATGTGGACCCGGAGTATCTGGTGTCGGGTCATCTGACGGGAAAGAGTGATGTGTACAGTTTCGGGGTCGTGCTGGCGGAGATATTGACGGGGAAAGATGCGATTAGCTACGACCCCGCGGGGGGAGAACTTCTGGCGAAGCGTTTCGTGTCGGCGGTTAGAGGAGGAGATAACAGGTTAGCTAGGATTCTGGACGATCGTTTGGGGACGGGTGATGGTAAGATAATTGGGATGCTGAAAGAAGTTGGGAAGGTGGCCGAGAAGTGCTTATCGGATTCGTCACTGGAGAGGCCGACTATGAAGGAAGTGGCGATTGCACTCGAAAATATTGGTATGGGTAGGAATTCTAGCTCGACGGCTATTTGCCCAAGCTCGAGCCGGGGTACAAGTGCGCGTAGAGTTGGAAGGCGAAACAGGAGCTTCTAAGTTTATGGTTTTCTTCTTGTAAGTGATCGGAGTACATAATTGACCTTTTTTTTTTTTTTAGAGTTTGCATTATTACTAGAGTTGGGTGGGTTATTGCTGAATATAGAATGTATGATCTCTGATGTTGTCATAGTATAATAATCAATTTAACTCCGCATGCAGATTATAGATTATCTCTTTTTACTGTAGTGTCACTCCATGCCCATTAATATGTTTATACATGAATATTTGCAACAAAGTGAATGCAGTGATTAAATCAATCACTTTTTGCCCACGTTTGTTTTGACTAAATGAAAAGGGCCAAATTTTCAAACAATTAGCCCCTAATCCAAAAATCATACATCACAGTTGAAATACTAAACCCGTTAAAAAAAAAGAAAAAAAATCACCTTGTTGTGATGTTCTTCAACTTCAAATTGGAAAGGCCAAGAAAATAAGACTAAGGATCTGATCAAGTTCTGTTTATTCTCATAGGGAAAAATAATAATTAACACTTAGCAAAAGCTGTTACTATTAAATTACAACTGTACAATCTCTAACATTTTCATTGTACAATGTTTTTCCTATCAATCAATGCTTCATAAAAAAAATATTTAAACAAAAAAAAAGTATTATTTTCGCTCACTGCCTTGTCGAATCTTGCTGATCATAGCATAGTGCAATTTCCTACAGTTAGAGAAGTTAATGCTAAATAAAAAAAAAAATCCCAATAATCGCTAAACTTTCCCGTCTGATGAAGGCAGCTTCCGATTCGTTTCCACAGCTCTCGACGATTTAGTTACAGAATTTGATCCTCTCGATGGAGCTGAAGTACGAGTTGGAAGCTTCTTAGGCATCATTTGTTCCCAACTGTATGCTTTAGGCAATCTTGTTGCTTCTGAGATGAAAATGAGAGCAAGAAAACTTAGAATGAATAAAAAGTTCTTTTTTTGGCTCCAAGAAGATGAATTTGACATTGTGTGAGATTTTAGCCAAGCAACAATTCTGAAAGAGGCTCTTTTTATGTGGTTGAGCTGAAGATATACTTTTTAGGTGAGCAGACAATGTTGAGCAATCTAAGCAGTGGTGACAAGTTGTTTTGTTTGAGGAAAGATGAAACAATTGGCAGACAGTGTGGTGATAGAATAATCCTCAGGATGTTTTAGCAGTTTTTAATGTTGGTTGAGATTTTATTTTATTTAATTTAAAAATAAAATGAAATCTATTACAACCAGAAAAAAGGACTTGTGTTTTCAGTATTAAGTAAGGCTTTGGAATGATTAGTCCCCACAATATTAGAAGGGATTAATAATTTTATATGCTTGGGACAAATCTTTGTTGTCAGAGTTGTTTAAGTAAAACCAATTACTAGTAGTTTCACTAGGATTGTGTGTGTGTTTTTCTTGTACTTTGTTCCCTTAAGTTGTACAACAACATTTCAATTTTTTTTTTTATTTATTAAATTTTGGGTTAATAGTAAAAAAAAAAATACACTTCAGGTTTATTTCTCTTTTTTTTTTTTTTTTTTTTCAATTTTAAGCTAATTTTACTAAATTTAAACAAGATATGTAGCATGAACTCTACTGGATAAATCATACTGTCATTTTGATGCATTGGTGGAGTAATCAAGAGTGAAAAAGAACATTCAACCTAATTAAAGCATGCATGTGTCATATTTTAATACTCCCTATGTAGAAACCTATAAAGGGCTTTGCAATTTTATTTTGAATCTTGAAATTCAATCATGCAAACATGAGGGGGGAATGTGTTTTAATAAATACTTAGGAGCACTTAGAAAGGGAGACAAACCACAGTTCAAAAAGGTAAAGTGTGTCTAAAAGAAGGTCCCAAATGAGCCAACTTGAAAACTCTCTGTCCACTCCTTTTACCAAAATAATGCACAAATAAAGAGAGTTTTGAGTGCCAGTAGTAATGTACTAATGTCTCTGTGTTTTTTAACAATAATTTTTCAAGGGAATGGGACAGCCCTCTCATATATGTGCAAGGACTTCACAATGTACCAAAACCTTAATTTAGTGAGGAGCCACAACCTAATAAATACTAAAAATAATTTTCTAACCATGTATAGTAATGTTCATGTTTGTTTGCATTTTTATCGATTTTTAAAATTGTGGTTGAGTTTGATTTGATTATTAATTGAATTGAGTTTAAACGAACTCTATTCGACTTGAGAGACACATCAAATCATAGATAAGAAACTTGATACATTACGCACATTTTATTATTTCTTTAGTAATTAAGTCGAGCTCAAGTTGACTAGCTTTTTACAATCGATATATTGAGTTGTGAATCGAGCATTGATTTGGTACTCGTGATTTAAAAATATTGTCATTCATTCTTCTATTATAATTGAGAGATAACTATAATTCAATGAAGGGCTTTCATGGGACTTGAATAGTTGAATGTGTACATATACACAAGTGAATAAACTTATGATTAAAGAAGCATTTTTCAGACAATGAGGAGTTGGACCAAGGTGGAGCATTGCAACTTTTTTCCTAAGAGGTGGTCCAGAGATTAATAATCATAGGTTGGTGGGCTATTTGGAAAATTATTTTTTTCCTCTTGGTTCCATGATGCTCTTTTTTACAAATATAGTATGTCAAAAATATTTTAGTGCACACGGGCACTATATATTAATTAATTTGATCTAAATAAAGCAAGGAACTTGTCTGTATATTTTGGTTTTCAACAATTCTTAGCATCAATGAGGGGAAAAAATGTAGACCAGAGAGGTCATCTCACATGAAAAAGGAAAAACAGCAATTACTTAGAAATTGGAATACAATAGTAAAAAATGTATCTGTAAAGTCAACCAATCAAGGAGACAAGAGTAATCTTCTTCTTCTTCTTGACCATCTTGGGCGAGAAAAAATCGTATTAAATGATGAAAAATGGGGAGAGTAACAATATTTGAATTAATATATAGCGAACGAAATTAATTAACGCTAATTTTGCATTATGGGCCTATAATATGGGTGGGTCCAACCAATGCTTGTATATAATGTAAAGGCCCAATGATAAACCCCAAACATAGCCCGACTTCGGGCCCAACTAAGTCCTATCCAATCCAAACGGAGAAAGTTCTAGCCCAATGGAACCAACCAAGGCTCATACATAATACCACTTCATGCCGTTTAATTTATCGAATTTTAGAATTTCTCATCTCATTCGATTTGTTGTATTTATATTTTTTTCTTAAATAATAATATTATTTTTTACTTTCCAAATAAAAATTATACTTTACTAATTTCACCCCTTCCCTTTATTATTTTACTTTTAATTATTGTAAATAAAAAGATATTATGGTCATTTTATACCTATAATTATAACATCAATCATATCTTTTAATTTGCGAGAAATTATCAATTGTAAAATATAGAATGAAATAGAGGGAGTAAAAATTAACACGTAACAGAGGTACAATAAACCGTACATATATTCATCTCCGTGTGATTAATTTTTATTTTCATTATGATAAATGTTCAATTTAGTTGTGATCAAATCTGACAAATGAGTGTATGCTCTTATGCACACTCGGGTGTACCTTTTGTTTTTAATATCAAATAGATCTCTTCAATTTTACATTATCCTAGAATTTTATTATATCATGTTTGTTGATTGTCGGCCTCACCCAAAAGACCACATAAGAAGCGGATCCGGGTCAAACAAGAAATCACTTGACCCGGAAGAGATAAAGATAAATCTCGAGCCACCCGATACGTACAAGGTCGACTTAGGTTGGAAGAAATCATTAAGGCTAACTAATCCCGATAGTCGCCTAGACTGTCGCGCTTGACACCTAGGTTGTCGAGCCACTTCATGATTGGCTGACCAGTTAAACGCGCCTAAGTTGTCGTGCCAGTCGGCTAGGATGTTGAGCCATTTTATGATTGGCTGACCATTCAAACACGCTTAGGCTGTCGCGCCCCTAACGCCTAGACTGTCGAGCCTAATGCCTTGATTATCGAGCCACTAAATGCTGACCAGAACATAGACGCACAATCGCATGGGCCATCATCAGTCATGACAGGAACCACCCGACTTAGGTATGATAAGCCGACCTAGGTATGATAGGCTGACTCGGAATGCAATACACGTAGTCGTGCAGACCATCTCCAACCACGACTCACATCGACTGCTAGGCACATGCATGGCCGAATAGGTCTCGATGGCCGCATAGATCTAAACATGACGTGAACCCGTTGACCATGGCATGCGTCGATCGACCACGTCACATGTCGGCCGACTAGCACACGCGCCAGATACAACTTGGCCAGACATGGGGCGAACCAGCCGACCAGCACGTGCGCCTGACACAAACCGACCAAGCATGGCACGTGCCGACCGACCATGTCACTTGTTCGCCAACGAGCATACGCGCCAGACACAAATCCGCCAAGCATGTCGTGAATCGGACAACCATGGCACGCGGTGGTCGACTAGGAACCTTATGGCCTATCGGCATGCACACCTTAGTGCATTGGTAACACGACTCGATGAGGTCGGCTCGGCTCGGCACTCGGAATGATCAACCAAACTTGTTGCACATTGTTACCCGAAGTGATGTGCGAAATGCTAAAAATAACTCAATCAAGCTGATCTGGCAACGAGACTAGAGCAGCTAAAAATATATACGTGATTAAGGTTAGAAATTTAGTTAATTTTTGCCAAAGTAAGTCGGTGGCTAATGATATGGTGACGCGTGTCTTATTAGGATTAGAAGGGAAATTTATAAATATTGCTTCTAAAAGAGAAAAAGATGGAGACATTCTTTGGAGAGAGAGATATAGAGAGGATTTTAGAAAAAAAAAAAAAAGCTTGTAATAAAAAATCTAAGCTTGTACTTGGATCCGATTAAGGTCATTCCGACCTAATAAAAATTATGCATTTTTCCTACTCATTTCTTTGATGTTATTTGATTGATCAGCAAATTAATTATATTATTATTTTTAGTTGGGTTACATTTAGCCTAAACAATGTTTATTTTCCTTGCTTTTACTAATAGCTTTCATATTTGTAAATTTAGAGTGACGAAATAAAATACAAATTCATTACACCCAAACGAAAAAGAACCATTACATTTGATCCATATTATTAAACTTAACATTCTCACGTTTAAATATTTGGATATTGACCCACCATTAGTATTTATAAACAACATAATAATTCAAAATAAAGATAATTTATCTTCAATATAAAATCTAGAGGTATCCAGCGGTTTGCACAAACCGGCAACAGCTCGGTTAACCGTTGACCACGGTTCGAACCGGAATCGGAACTGCCAATAAGGCGGTTCAGTTACGGCTTGAGCATTTCTCAAACCGTAAACCAGCGGTTCAAACCGCCGGTTTTCTTTTCTTTTCACCATCTCTAGAGTAAGTAATACGAGAAAATTATGTATACTTTAATTTTAAGGTTGGAGAGTTACAATTTAATATATACGTTATTTCAATTGTTTAAAGTAACAATTTTAAATTTTAAAATTGAATATTTGAAAATTATTAATTCTTTTTGAATTTATTAAAGTATTATTTCTATTTTCTCACTTAGATTCAAAATTTTAAATATTCTATTATAAATTTTTTATTTTACCTTCAAATATTTTAAATGATTTCAAAGTGTTAGTTCTATTTTCTCACTTAACCTCATACATTTAAATATATATATATATATATATATAATATATATATATATATATATATATATATATATATATATATATTTAACTTCAAATATTCTAATTAAGATTTCTTATTTTAACTTATAATATTTTAAATAGTTCAAGTTTAATTTCTTTTTAATTTTTGAATTAATTCAAAGTGTTATTAATATTTTATCACTTAACCTCACATATTTTTTTTAATAAAATTAAAAATAATAAATCAAAATATATGAATTTAAAAGTTAAAAAATTCAAAAAAAAAAAAACAGTTCAAAGCGGCTAACCGAACCGTGGCCGAACCGTGAACAGGCGGTTCACAAACCGTTGACAACCAGCCGGTTTCAAGGTTCGATTGCAGTTTGAAATTTTTGGTCAAACCAAACCGACGGTTCAAACCGTTTGGACACGTCTAATAAAATCAAACATAAAAACTTTCCATCCACATCTACTCTCTTCTCATATAAATACTTTCTTAGCGCCATCACAATTTCGTATAACCAAGATATAGTAAAATATATTATTACATTGTAATAATAATAATTATTATTATAATTATTAATTATTATTATTATTATTATTATTATATATGTAGCGGACATCACAGATGGTAGAAGTTCAAAAAAATGAGTGGTGTGATTGGTTAATTTTGGATTTGTGGGCCCACATAACCCAAGAATAATTTTTCTTTCCATTGTGTTTTCATCATGTCCACAAAGATTATCACACACACAACACACACTCAGAGTGAGAGAGACATAAAACAGAAGCAGAAAAAATGCTGGGTGTGAATTGTAACAAATGTTTGCAGAATAACTGAGAGAGGGAGAGGTAATGCAAGAAAGAGAGAGAATAATGTGTTAGTGTTATGCAGTCCATGGCCGCTAAAGCTCCTACAGTTTCACCTTCTTCTTACATTCATAACTGCAATTTCAACCCTTCACCGCCAGCTGTCCTTTTGCCCCAATCATTGTCTGATCGAAGACCATCTTATAATTCCCTCGTCTTTCAGGTTTCTTTTCCCCCTATTCTATTTTATTTTTTTAAGAAATGTACTAAATATTGGTCCTTATTGTTTTGTTTGTTTACTCTGTTACTAGTTTACTGTTTTGGGTTTTTTCTTAAAATGTTGGTCCTTATATATATATATATAATTTAATTGTTTTAGAGATGATTATTGTACATATATAAATTTATGAAATAATGTAATTTGAATGCAATTAGAATGTTAGAGATGATATAGGCCTTAATTTACTGTTCACGTATTACTAAATTGTCCTGTTATGTTGGTAATTTTATAGAATTATTCTTCCTAGAAATTATTATCTTATTAACTTATTGTAATCAACTCTGTAAACTTATCCAGGTTGGGACTGGATAAAAATAAATAAATTATTTTTGGGAGGTTATTAATTTATGGAGATTTCACTATATTGAGAATGGCAGTTGTACTTGGAGCTTATGCAGTGATACTCTGTGTGTGTACCTTTCTTGATAGGCCGCACGACTTTTGGGTCCTCCGGCAAGATTTGAAGATTCGAAGCTAAAGGTCTTGTTTTTGGGAGACCAAATCGGCACGCCAACAAAAATCGTGCCAAGAACTTACACTCTTTCCCATTGTGACTTCACGGCTAATTTAACTCTAACTATTTCAAACATTATCCCGCGTGATCAGGTAAAACAATTGCCTTCAATCACTTTATTCTTATGTTGTTCCATTTCCAATATATATATATAATTGTTTTTCAAAATTACTATGTCAATGTGCTATTTGTAAAGTAGAATAAATATCGATGTGGTTTTTATAATTTTAAATACTACCCTTTTTTTTTCTTTTTTTTTTTTTTTGGTAATTAAGCTAAACCTCAAAGTGGTTATTGTTTATTGTTTACTCTTGTTGCAGTTGAATGGATGGTACAATAAAGATGACGTTGTTGCTGAATGGACACAAGTGAACGGTGATTTGTTCCTAAACGTCCATTGTTATGTGAGCGGACCAAATGCTTTATCGGCCATGGCTGCAGAATTTAGATACCATATATTCTCCAAGGAACTGCCATTGGTAAGCTTATCTTGTCTATTATTGTGATCGTGAGAAAACAAATTAAACTTGTTTAAATATATAATCAGTGATGTTAATCGAACTTGTTCGTGGTGTGCAATTAATTTGGGGTTTAATTACAAAAACTACTATTGAGGTTTAACCCAATTTAAAAAGAAAAAAAAAATTAATTAATTTTTTTGCTTTTTTTATAATTATGCTCAACCTCATGGTAATTTCTGTAATTATCCCATAATTTTATCTACCATGTTCACTTTAATTTAGTAATCTAACATTGTTCAATGTCGAGTTTTTATCAGAAGTTGGGACTCGGATTTTTTTTATGACATCAAAATTTTCTAGGTTCTCGAGGCTGTGTTGTATGGAGATTCGGATCTTTTTGGAGCGCATCAAGAACTAATGGATGCTTTAGTAAGAGTGTATTTCCATTCGAGCTTCAAGAAATATAACCGTATGGAGTGTTGGGGACCATTGAAGGATGCTGCTCTGGTAAACTAGCACACACATAATGCTTGAAGCACATATCTCCAACTTAAAAGTGCACTGAGGAAGTATTTGGTTATTTGCAAAACTACTCCTGAACTTTATCCTAATTACAAAAAGACCCAGTTAACTTTAAAATTTTACAAATACCCACCTTATCATTTATTTCTCTATTGCAAATTGCATCCTCATAAGGGATTTTTGTAATTTTGAAAGTTAATTGGGGATTTTTGTAATTAGGCTAAATTCCAAGGTAGCTTTTTTGATTATTCAAAAAGTATTTAGATGTTTGCCAATGGTAGTATTGCTGAATTTGCTTTTTTGTTTGTTTGTTTTTTGCACATATATTTTTTCAGGGCAAAGGAGTAGAAAAGATAAATGGATATATATCTGCAAGTAAAGAAGATTCAGGTTCTCCCAAATTATGGGAAGCCCCAAAATCAATCTTCCAAGCATTTGTTACCTTTTTGTTGTGATTTTATGAATGTAATTGATGTTAAAAGGACCCGGAATTGGTTGTTTGATGAATTTGTTTTCTATGTAACTGATAACCATACTGCTTATTGTGAAGCCAAATTGTTAAGTGTTCTTTCACAAAATAAAAATATCATACCTTGATTCGTACTTAACTTGCAAATAATCAGTAATCGAGTTGCAACTTACAGTTTTTATTTTTAAATATATTAACAGAGAATTTTTAACTTTAAAATGTAACCAAGGTAATCTCATTTCTAATGCAAATTTTGCTCAACAGGTGAGAGCAATAAAAAAAAATAGTCCAAAGCCAGAATCAGAAAATAAGTTTCAACAGACCAGGTCCAATAATCTATAACGTCAACAAACAAAAAAACACAACCTATATCCACAAGCTCAAATCTCATAAGTTCATCTCAGTTTTACCCGAATATACAGAAACCCCCAAGTCTTTTTTAACATAATGTCCAGAGGTCCACAAATATTTATATTTCAAAAGTCCCAATGATGTAACAAAAGCAAGGTATCAATCAATTAAAAAGACCTATTCGGTTTGGGCGACGATGACTTGGCCTTCGCGAAATCCACCAAGTCTCTGAAAAGCGCGTCCTCGGGTTTTTCTGGCTTAGATGGGGCTGGCGGTTTGATGGCTAGATTCTGGGTCTGACCAACCAAGCTGTCGTACGACGAACCCGATTCGCTACTCGAACGAGAAGGCCCACCTTGGTGTTGCTCGAAAAATTGTTGTCTCTGATTGTACCGAGCTGGCGGAGGCGGGATATTACGTGCAGCCGGAGGAGCATCCCAAGGAGCCGAAGGCAAGTGGTCAGCGGATTTGCTCGTAGGGGCATTTTCGTCATATGTCGGTTTCGGAGCAAACATGGCTGCTGTGGGGTTTACGAAATCGTCGGGTGGAGAGGAAGAGAGTGTCGGGCTCTGTGGGGGAACCAATTTCTGGTGGGTTGAGTGAGTAGTCGGGAGGGCTGTGCTTGTGGGCCCGGATGTTCTTTCTGTCTCGTACAGATCGCCGCTGAGATAATCGACCGTGTTGGAGTCTGAGCTGATTGGTTTCTTGGAGGACGGTGGAGGAGGAAGGATAGGGCTGACGTGGACAGGCCCGGTCTTGACGGCCGATGGCTTGCCGCCCAGTCCTTGCATTGTGTCCCTTGTTGATCTGGAATTATGTAGGATTTTATTAGCACTTGCAAGATATTATAAAACCGTTCTTTACAAAAAGTACCCTTGAGGTTTAATCTAATTCAGAAAAATTACAAATATACCCAAGAGGTTTTATTCCGTCTTACATTTATCCCCTCAAGAGCAAAAAGCATATCAAAAATCCCCTTCATATTTATAAAATTATAACCATTATAATTGAAACACTGTATCATCAGGGATATTTTTTGTAATTTTGAAAGTCAGCTGGTTTATTTTTGTAATTAAGTCAAACCTCAAAGGGTACTGTTCGCAATTACCCTATACAAACTAAAGCAAGAATGGAGGCAAATTGAACCAAAGCACTTTATGTCACATTGTCACTGTATGAAATAATTACCCAAAAATAAAAAAGTTCAGCCTAATTACAAAGAACTCCAGCTATTTTTCAAAAGTAAAAATACTCACAGGTTTATATTTACCCAAAATACAAATTCTTGAGGGTGCAATTTGTAAAAAGGAAACAAATATCCGGGGACATATTTGTAATTTTGAAAATATAATTGGGTCTCTTGGTAATTAAGCTAAAGCCTAAACTTTGGGGGTAGCTTTTGTAATTCAACCCCCTAGTATTGCTTTATTTCTTAAATGTGAATACCACTAAATAGTCACGTTGTATCATGAGGGTCAGGAACAATAGTTTAAACATTCAACATGAAATTTCAGTATTTAGAGCCCTTATACATGTCAACAAGAAAAATTAATGGAGATCTACCTTTATCATTCTCATTTATAGGTGTGTTTTACAGAGTTCAATCTCGTGTTTGCACTTATATAGAGATAATTACAAAAAGTACCCTTGAGGTTTAACCTAATTATAAAATAATAATGAAAAACAGCCGACTTAAAGAATTACAAATTACCCTTAAACTTTATTCTATCTTCATAAGCAAAAAACATTTCAAAACTCTCCTTCACATTTATAAAAATATTACAGTCAAGCCCCCTTGATTTTAACACCGAATCAAACCACAGGGATATTTTTGTTTTTAACACCGAATCAAATCACAGGGGTATTTTTGTAATCACATTTATAAAAATATTATAGTAGCCTCTTGATTTTAACACCAAATCAAACCTCGGGTATTTTTGTAATTTTGAAAGTTAGCTGAGTTTTGTTTTATTTGGCAAATATGTCAAACCTCAAGGGTACTTTTTTAATTATCCGTAATATACAATAATCTCATACATCCAAAGACAAACAGTTCTAGTAAGTGTACCTCCGTGCTAGCTGAGCAAAATCATCTTCGGACTCATCGTCCTCATGATTCACATTCATAAGCGGCGCAACTGGAGTTTCTCTGGTAACAGCAGAACCAACTTGTGTTCCCTTGGCAATATCGTCATGCTTACGAATAACTCGCTGCAAGTTATCATTCAATGACAATCCCCTGCATAAAAGATCTTCATCTCTGCAAAAGCCAACCAGTATCTATTAACAAGTTGATTATTTACTTTACAATGAAAGGAAAAAAGATAAAGGTCCAGCAGTAGTCATACACAGTATTATTCACAAGAATCGTGACACGAGTTTGGTATGAACGGCACTGGTCAACCAAGTCAACAATAATCTCATCCTTCACACCCTATACAGTACGATCCAAAAAAGTTAATTAGTTCAAGTCACCTATAACATCTGGCATTTTGTTTAAAAACGGATGCTGAGTTTTGCATTAGTACAAAATCAGGGATTACATTATCAATATATTACAAAAGTACCCTTGAGGTTTGACCTATTTACCAAAAATACCCCTGAAATTCTATTTAGTCTCCCACTTGCTCCTTCAAAAGAGAAAAAAATTCAAAACCCCCCTCACAATTATAAAAAACAATAGAATTAGACCCTTAATATTAACACTGAATCAAACGTAAGGGGTATTTTTGTAATTTTGAAAATTAGCAACGTTTTTTGTAATTAGGCCAAACATCAAGGGTACATTTGTAATTATCCCTTAAAATACACACACACGTACTTGAGTCTACAATTATATTTGCGTATTTCAAAGAACGAAAGGAAGAATACACAAGATCGACCTGAGGATTATTTGGATCCAAGGCAGCTAACATTTCCATAAGAACGTCCGCAATTCCATCAGCATTTTGAATCTCTGGCAAGCTGTAACATAAGGAAGACAATAGTCAGATTCAATATGTGCAATTTCTGCAAATTGTAGAAGAAATGGCAAAAAGTGGCAAGCAGTAAAGCCTCGCATAATTTTCTCAAAAAATGGTAAGTAATTTCATTTTATGGTCACATTAAACAGATCAAATACTAGTGCATGCAGAAGAAAAATAAATTGCCCGGCTAGAAGTAAATACAGAAGATAAATTAATAGAAATAAAATCATTGAAGGATTTAAATAAGTAAAGTATTGATATACCATATTCCATTGATTGGCGTGCAACAAGAATTCAGTTGAAATTGAGATTATCCCGAATAAACTTTCATGAGATGATTATAAAAGTAAAAAATAAACATATCGTGATTCCAGATAAGAACACATACCTCAGTCCAGAAGCATCAGATTCAAGAGAGGCTTGAACAACAGCTTCCTCATACGGAGAAGGAACGTGAACTATTGGATGTGTTTGAGGTGGAGTAAATAACGGAACACTATTTTCCTCTCGAGGTGGAAATTCAACCCCGGCTGACTATAAAATTCAAAAGACAAAAGACACAATAATGTCATTATGACTTGAAGAATTAAGGTTGCCAAAAAGCGCCGAGTACAATTACACGGTAACACTACTACAACAGACATTCACACTGTAACTTGAAAAGGGAAAGAGTAAAAAGGCCAAGTGGCAATTACAAGATGTAGAGAACGCCAAATGCATGGTGCCAATGATTCATTAGAAAATTTGCTAATGGCAAGAAAAGGTTAGTGAATATAAATTTCATTCATTCTATCCTTTGTAAAGTTGGAGGAATTAAGAATTAAAAATAAAAAAATAAATGCAGTAAAATATCCACTGAGAACATATATTTACATCTCTCCCAGATTATAATTTCAATAGTGTTGAAGCGTAACATGGCATTAATCTTTCCAAGAGTATATCTTGGAAACTACTATCATATAGTAATGTGTAACTTAATTTACAGAGTCCAGTAGATATGGTCTAATAGATTTATGCAGACATATGAAAAAACAGATAGATGTTAATTACTTTCAATTCATTGTAAGCAGCATAATACTGAGGAAACCTTCCCCTAGCTCCCCCTAAAGCTTCTTGCCAAGTATCTACCAATATTAGAATCTTCTCCCTCACGTTTAAATCGGGCTGCAAAAAGTATCACAATTGTATTACGAAAAAAATGATGCAATGGAATACATATAAGGGGGAAAAAAACGGAGACATTGTCAGCGAAAAAGGTACAGTACACCACCTTCTTCTTTACAATTTTGACCATCTCATGTAAAATATCCCTCTCGGCAATCTGCTGAAACACATTCTCCCCACAATTTTTGCTAAGAGTCTCCAGCACCTGCATCATAAAATTATAAGAAATGTAGTGTTATAAACACCCAAGAACATATCCTCGCTGACAAATAACAAAAATACAAAGACGCATAGGTAATTATTTAAAACCATGTCATCAAATTGCAATCGGATCACGTGTGTAATTATAGAAATCTTAAATCTAAGAAAATAAACAGAAAATATTTACCATTAAATTGAGTAGGCATAAATTAGAACAAATAGGATAATAAACTTACAAATAGCGCGAGGAGCTGTATTTTAGGGCTTTTATTCCCCAGTCTTTTCTTCAGTATCTTCAATGCATCTTTTGCTTGCCTGCAATTTGAATCCAGCTTAAGAGATTAGGACACCGAATAATACCTCATGAAGTTGCTAAGTTTGAAAAATTACAAAAGCACTTTTTCAAGTAAATCAAAAAGTACCCGGGTTCCATGTTTATCAAATCGCATAACTCAATGTTTATTGCCCAATCTGGACCAATCAGCAAATCACTGGTAGCCCTCTCAGCAACAGCCGCTGCATTTGCCATTTTTTGCTTGTATTATATTCGCACGTCGTTTCGACTCCTAAAATAAACAAATCGAACCACATCATCAATTTAGTGACGCATATAGAAACAATAAAGCAGATCGCATACGTTTTTAATAAATAATTAATTATTAAAAAAAAGGGACAAAATCACAGTCAAACAAAGCATGTGCACAGGTTTAAATTAACAACGAGAAATGAAGAGGGAAGATAAAAACTAAATTCAAGGTGCATAACACAGACTAATCATTACAATTACCTTCAAATTATGAGTTGAAAATCCCCCAAAAAATGCAAAATTAAACAGATGCTTATAAACAGAAGAATCGGCAAAGCAAATCCGGAAGGAAGTAAAAGGGGGAAAGCTGATACAAAATGCATAATCAGAATTCAGAAAAATGAATGTACCGAAAACCTAATTCAAGGATGGAAACTAACAATCGAAGGAAGTTAACCACAAAATCCAAATTCATCAACCATAACAAAGTTGAAACAGAAATGGCGAAAACACCTCACAGATCATGCCGTTTTAAGAAAGCTAAAAAACAGTTCGAACGTAGAATTACAGAGATCAATAAATTACGAAATCAAGATGGTGAATATTCCAGAGAAAATTGAAAGGCAAAAAGAAGACAGGATCCTTAAGAAGATTACCTGCCAAAACCCTCGAAGTCTCGTCGAGTCCACAGAGAGAGAGAGAGAAACGAAAGCAATTATACTAGCAGATTGTTTTTACTTTAGAGAGAAGAAAACAAATATAGTTATGGTGTTGTGTTGTGTGAGAAAAAAGGATGATGAGATTTTAGCTGTGCTTTGCTTTGTGCGATCTTGTGCGAGTAATGCGTGCGACGAAATTTCAACATTTGGACCTTATAACCTTTGTGATAGAGGAAGTGCCTTTTTGCACGCAAATTCCTTGTTAATATTTGATCTTTATTCGAATTTAAATCAAACTAGTTTAAATTAAATTAGATATTAATAATTACGATTTTGTTGGACACGGAGCTCAATTTGTTAACATATCAAATAGACTCGACATATTTTAATTTTTTCTTATAAGATGAATTCAAGCCGATCAGTGAAAAAATTATGTATATTTTAATTTTTTTCTTATAAACATGTCATAATAATAACCACGAGTATGAATTATTTACTAGAAGGACCAGAAAAAACTTGATAGATCAGTAATAATTACAATATTTCTTATTTCACCCTAAAAATCTCTAGATTTTAATCTCCTTGTGTACATTATTTTCTTATCTTCCTTTGCAAACACTTCTCGACTAAACCTAAACCGGCACGTGGCCGTGCTAATGTTGAAGAGGTTAGTTTGCTGAAACAGTTGACCGGCGTTTGACGGTTGTTGTTGGGTTTTTTCTTTGTTTTGACATTTTGTTATCTTGGCCAGCCGGCGTCTTGTCTACGTGGAAAGCGCGTTGTTGACCGCCCTCGGACCCACCTTCAAATTAAATTAGTCTACAATGTAGCACGACTTCTTCTTTTGGCGTAGACCTTTAAATAGGTTCCAATTTAATTTAAACAGTAGTAGTACAATCTAGAGACTATAACGGCTGTTAAATGGGCTGGCCCGTCGGGTCGACATTGCAGCAGCATTATTGAAAATTCCAAACACCTCATCCTGCGTGAAAAATAATTTATAAAATGTTTTATCAATTTTTTTATTGTGCGCGATATTTGTTTTATTATATCTATAATATTTCAATATATTAATTTATTAAATACATGCCATCTGTGCTTATCATAAACTGAAAGACGAGATATGGACTCTCGAATGAAAATGGAAAAGAGATATTACTGCAATTTCCTTCACAATTGTTTATTACATCTAATTTACGGATTTATCATGTGTGTGCTCCGAAAGAATTGAGAATAATAGTTTATTTTAGTTATCGTTGTTTAGGAGTCAAAGGACCAATTCTACCAATAACGAGTTGTATAGAAGGAAATTCTAGGGTATGATGATAAGACCAATTTATAAATTAAATGTTTCGAAACTTGTTGTGGTCGGTCATGTTAATATTAATTAATCGTATGATTCGTCTAATGACAATTACGATAGCGGATATACTTAATTATTGATTTTTCTCAATATTTAAAAGCTTTAGGTCTTATCATAATTAATCTAACAATGGTGATGAAGGTGATCTGATATTAAATCCAGCGGATGCATCTAAGAAACGTTTGGAGCATTATTTGTTGTAAAGATAGTGAACTAGTAAAGGTTGGTTCACTAGCTCCCACTTCATGGTCTGAATATAACAAAAACAAAAAACAGAATTATTTAAAAAGAAGTAAATGCTTGATGGGTTTTGGATGGAGATATATCATATATGTCATTTCCATAAAATAAAATAAATATAAATATAAAAAAAGAGTAAGAAGGAAACAAAATATGGCAACAAAACAGATTGCTAACTATTTGTTGTATGTGTATTTGATTATGAACGATTAGTATTCTAAAAGGCCCGATTAGGCTTCACCTAAACTCGGCTACACTTGAGCCTTCACTGAAACGTCTCGTTTTGCAAAAAACTTGAAAATGCTTGGAGACTACAGTCAATTTATAGTTGACCGCCTCGTATGTATGTAACATGTATTTTTTTGTTATGTTTTAACTATGTTTGTATTTTATTTCCTATTTTTCGTTAAACTCAACTATCTTCATATATTCATTTTGAATTCAATCGTGCGATATTGTTACGAAATTAACAATATTAAGTAATATCTTAATTTTAAGGGGAAATTGTCAAATAGTACCCCAGGTGGAGATCTATTTGTCAATTAGTACCTACTTTTTGTCAAATAGTCAAAATTTGTGATATGAATATACCACAATACTCTTACTATTAAAATAGCTAATAATAATAATAATAACAATACACCACCACCTCCCGCCAACCACCGCCACCTGCTGCCACCGGCCGCCCGAAATTTTTTTCCGATCACATTTTCTTTTTCTGATCATCAGAAAATATTTCCGACCACCAGAAAGTTTTCCGGCTGCCGTAATTTATTTTCGACTTTTTTTTTCTGCCCAAAATTTCTTAATGTATGTCTTTCGAATTTCTTACTAAATGTCCATGGATTCAGTGCAGTCAGTTTTTTTCAACCCAAATATTTTTTCTTACTATATGTATGTATTTCTTACTATATGTCCAAACATTTTTTACTTAATATCCAAAAAATAATTCTTACTATATGTCCGAATTTTTACTATATATAACAGATTTTTTATTTAATGTCCAAAAATTCATACTTGATAACAAAAAATATTTTATTTGATTGCAAAAGTTTATTGTTTTGATGTGCAAATGTTGTTATGTATTTCTTACTTATTACTTTTTTTTACTTATTACACACTTCTATTTTGCCAAAAAAAATAGAGAAAAAAAATTCTTGCTTAATAGTAAATTATTATTATGTATTTTCTTATTTAATACAAATTATATATTATTATTTTATAGTGAAATTTCATACTTTATATTCAAAAAATTAATAAAGTTTCTTACTTTATATCCTTTAAAATAAGAAAGTTTGTTATTTTATATTCGAAAAAGTAGGAAAAGTTCTTATTTTATAGTGAATTTTCTTACTTTATTTTCTAAAATAAAGATTTTTAATTTATGTTAAAAAAAAGAAAAAAATCTTACTTTATAAATGAATTTCTAAACTTTATATTACCTGACAAAAAAAATAAAAATAAAAATCGCCGGAAAAATTTTCGGCGGTCGGAGGCGGCGGCCGGACATCAGCAGCGGCGGGGGGGTGGCCGGCGGGAGGTGGTGGTGTATTGTTTATTGATATTATTATTATTATTATTATTTATTATTATTAGGGGTAACCTTGTAATTGTATATTTGTGGTTGGACTATTTGACATTTTGTATAATTAGTCATAGTATTTGACAAAAAATATTTTTTTCCCTATGTAGTATTTGACAATTGCCCGCTCATTTTAAATATTTTAAAAATTAATTTTCTGTTGAAAATTAAAAAATATTGGCAAAAAGTCTTTACACGTTGTATTGTTTTATTTACTTATTAATTAAAAAAATAATTGAAATAATATAAAAAGTTAAAACGCCTTTTTTTGCCTATACTTCGCCTAGTCACGCATAAACTTTTAAGGGTTTTATAAAGTTAGCCGTCGGACGCCACCTGCCGCCCCCGGCCGACCGGAAAATTTTCCGGCCGCCGGAATTTTTTTTCGATCACATTTTTTTTCCTGATCATCTGAAAATATTTTCCGGCTGCCGTAATTTATTTTCGACTTTTTTTTTTCTGCCCAAAATTTCTTAATGTATGTCTTTCGAATTTCTTACTAAATGTCCATGGATTCAGTGCAGTCAGTTTTTTTTCAACCCAAATATTTTTCTTACTATATGTATGTATTTCTTACTATATGTCCAAACATTTTTTACTTAATATCCAAAAAATAATTCTTACTATATGTCCGAATTTTTACTATATATAACAGATTTTTTATTTAATGTCCAAAAATTCATACTTGATAACAAAAAATATTTTATTTGATTGCAAAAGTTTATTGTTTTGATGTGCAAATGTTGTTATGTATTTCTTACTTATTACTTTTTTTTACTTATTACACACTTCTATTTTGCCAAAAAAAATAGAGAAAAAAAATTCTTGCTTAATAGTAAATTATTATTATGTATTTTCTTATTTAATACAAATTATATATTATTATTTTATAGTGAAATTTCATACTTTATATTCAAAAAATTAATAAAGTTTCTTACTTTATATCCTTTAAAATAAGAAAGTTTGTTATTTTATATTCGAAAAAGTAGGAAAAGTTCTTATTTTATAGTGAATTTTCTTACTTTATTTTCTAAAATAAAGATTTTTAATTTATGTTAAAAAAAAGAGAAAAAATCTTACTTTATAATGAAATTTCTAACTTTATATTACCTGACAAAAAAAATAAAAATAAAAATCGCCGAAAAAATTTTTCGGCGGTCGGTGGCGGCGGTCGGACATCAGCAGCGGCGGCGGGGGTGGCCGGCGGGAGGTGGTGGTGTATTGTTTATTGATATTATTATTATTATTATTATTATATTATTATTAGGGGTAACCTTGTAATTGTATATTTGTGGTTGGACTATTTGACATTTTGTATAATTAGTCATAGTATTTGACAAAAATATTTTTTCCTATGTAGTATTTGACAATTGCCCCTCATTTTAAATATTTTAAAAATTAATTTTCTGTTGAAAATTAAAAAATATTGCAAAAAGTCTTTACACGTTGTATTGTTTTATTTACTTATTAATTAAAAAATAATTGAAATAATATAAAAAGTTAAAACGCCTTTTTTTGCCTATACTTCGCCTAGTCACGCATAAACTTTTAAGGTTTGAGACTCGACCTCGCCGCCTTAATACGCCTTACTCCTTTTGGAACCTTATCTACAATTAATATCCTTCATTTAATATTAAAAAAAAGTATCTTTTGTTAGAAATAAAAATAAAAATGATCTAAAAAGAGCCAAATGGTGATTTTGCAGTTGGTTTCGACGTGACTCTCGTACTATTTCACATTCTTTTTTTCCCTTTCACTTTTTTTTTTCTTTTTTTCTTTTTTTCTTAATCACATACTGGTGCATCGCTCAACAAGACTCTCAAACCCAAAATCAAACTTTTGAAAGCCCAATCCAGTAATTCCACTGCCATCTTTAGTACCCAAGTTAGTGGGCGTCATGTGTCAGATGGAATGTATTTTTTGGGCATAATTATATTAGGTACATTTAGTATACGAGTTTTGAGATTTTAGTATTTAAAATATCTTTATAATGAATTACTATTTATAGTATATGAATTTTTATATTTCGAATATCTCGAAAGTCATTGGTCTTGAAAAGAGGAGATCCATAATAAAAATCACCTTTAAATTTACAGCTCGAGGGTTAGAGGTGAGCAAAAAGCCAAGAAATAAAAAAAAATGATTTTTTCAGTAATTGGTTTGATTTGATTATTTAAAAAAAATCAATTATTTAATTTGGTTTCATTAAGAATAAATTGGGTTAACCAAACAAACCGAAATGAATTAAAAAAAATCACTTTATTATATATACCCAAAGGCCCAACCCAAGCCCAAACAAACTCTACACACACCCACTACCTACCCAAGGCCCAACAATAAGTCTTTCACTCCAAATTCACATTGCTACCAGATTCACGGGGCGTGTTTGAATCGGGATTTGTTGAGATTCTAAATCATAAAATAATAAGAATTTTTTTGCTGTATTACTAAAAATTTTTTACGGTACACCGTAGATGTCAAATCATATTTAAAAAATGAATAAAAATATTTTTAATATTATATTTGATTTCAAATTATATCTAAAAGTGTGGATGATTTATTTTATATTATAGTAATATACAATTATTTAAATGCAATGATAATGGAATAATAAAGATGAGTGTGGTTAGGTGTAATAAGTTGTTTACTGAGTATTGAAATTTTGAACCGCGAAACAAACGAAAATTGAAAACTAGAACTTCAAGTATTGACAGTCTAAAAATAATATATGGTCGTATAGTCATATTGGATCTCCGGCCCCCACGCCCACCCCTTCATTCAAATTTGTTACTTTCTTGCTCATCCTTTCTTATCTCTTTCGGATCTGTTTCTGCCTCGACCTCTCATCTACATTGATTGCTCTTTACAAAATAAATAGAGGTAATTGTACCATATCGTTGAATCGTCGTCATCCGCCTTAACGCATTAGACAAGCTTTGACCCTTATACTTTTTTTCTCTTTCTATCTCAACCATGTATTTTCTTGTGAATTTGGAAATTAGATCTCATTGCTTGAATTGGTTTCTCGAACTTATGGTTTTTCGATTTGTGGATCTAAAAAATTTTATTTATATTTTTAATTTATCTTAGTTGTAAGGCTAACTACTATTCATCTTATGGGGAATGCAAATTGCTGGGGTTGATTTGTTTGTGTTGATTGATTTTTTAATTATTTGTTTTTGCTTTTGAATGGGTATCGTATTATCTGGGTTCTGGTGAATGGTGATGAAACAAAAAAGCTACAAGACTAGACTACTTCGAAATTGGGAACCGAACTGCTGAATTGAGAATTTCGGTTCGGTTGATTTTTTTTTTTATGCCCATTTGTTTCGGTTTATGAATTATGGGCAATATCATTTTTGGTTTTTATCTGTTTGTTTCGATTCTGGATCGAACCGATCGATACTCACCCAATTTATTTATTTTTTAAATATCTTGTGTGGGTTTTTTTCTTCTCATTTTTAATTGAATAACTAAAATAAATTTTAAAACGAAACTTAACTAATGCCAAGAACGCTGTAAGACAATATCAAATACATAAGATATTTTAATATCCAAAAATAATAATAAAATATAACTGAATGTTAAATAGTTATTTAACTAAACTCAAAAAAAAAAAAAAAAATAGCAAAGGCGTTGTAAATCAATTAAATAATTCATAAAAAACTAGTATGAAGTTACTTAAATAAATAAATAAGTAAAACAATACCTTATTTATAAAGAGTTATTCAGTATATTTAAAAAAAAGAAAAAAAAAGAGGTGTTATAAATAATAAATAATTATTTTAGAGGCGGTTTTTGTTAAATATTCCACCCCAACAGCTCAAAATCTTTTGTGTTAAATAGTAATATCTATTTTCTTAATTTCAAGCCTTAACCATCTAACGTTGTTGTGATAGCCACTTTATTTTGAATTAGATAAGAGTTCTCCCCAACTATTTTTGGACCTGTTTAACTAACATTCTTTGAGATTTTATATAACGATATTCAAAATCTTAGAGTATTAAAATTTATGTGAATAATAAGAATTATTGTTTATTATAAAATTTATAATTATTTAGTTTTTTACTGTAATTATCAAATTATGTATGTAAAGTGGATAATATTATATTATATTTGATGTCAAATCATACTTATAAAGTGAAAATATTGTATTATAATATTGTATTTAGTATTATATAATTATATATATTAATGTGATAATATACTGTAGAGATTAGGTATAAAAATTATTAATTAAATAATTAATTTTGGAGTTTTAAACAACTAGAGTATGGGATTCGAAATAATAATTCAATATTTCGAATGCTAAAACAAATAAACCCTTTGTAATTATCCATGATTTTACTTTTGAAATTTCTCATAGCTACTCTAGTAGCAGATTCCAACTTCCAGTTGTTATCAAGTTAATCACCAAATGTAATTTAGTAGAAATATAATGAGATCAACCAGTTGCCACCAAGTTTAAACCCCCAAATTCGATCTCACACTATAATTTTTAGCACAATATTTCTGAACTCATTTTGTCTTCCAGACACTCAGCTAAACTATGACCATGAGCATTATCATCTTCCTATTGATTTAAGAAAAGATTTATCTTCTTTTTAATCAAATCATACCAATACGACAAACATATTAACCAAAATGAAAGAGCGTTTATTACTTAAAGCTTAAATTTTGGATTCGAATCACCTGAGTACAACAAATCTTTTGGTCTATTTATATATTCTACTTTATTTATGTATAGATAAATGATGACACGTGTCATTAAAATGATACGAGATACTTATATGATTTAGAAGTAGTCACAGGCAAGTTAGGCGTACTTCTAGAATTTTGGTGGAGCTTAATTATGCAATTAGAGGTAGCCAGTGGTCCACTCTATTGATAGCTAAGGTGCACCTCTATGTAATCTCAAAGGGACAAATGTATGGTAAATCAAATCAACCGATTATTTAATTTGGAAATCCTAATTAAACCTCACAAAATCAGTTTATAAGGCGTTGTTTGCTCTCCATTGATATACACAATTTTAAAAATGTCAAGTTTTTCAAAATGGTTGGACAATAATAATTATTATAATTCACATATTCATTCAAACATCACCCATGAAGGGTAGTGTTGGACCAAAGGACCACCGTTGATTTGACATTGAAAACACAACTGATTTGATCATCAATTCATATTTGCACTAGAATGTGAAGGCAAAGTAAAAATGTACAAAATAAAATCTTAGTCCAATGTACCAAAGGAAAAATGAACCCCCCAAAAAAAAGAGTGAGTGAAATAGGGTTGATTATAAAATAAAAATAAAAAATAGCATTAATCAAAGAATGTAACACATATTGCTTCACTCAAATATTATCCCAGTATCAGATATTCTAAGGCGTCACCATAGAATTCCTAATATATATCTATACTATACCAATATTCTTTTTTGATTTTTTTTTTTGCTAAAAGTAAAGGGAACAAACGAGAGAATATTTTGCTTTACTCTACAGATTTGCGTCCCCCGGAACAGAAAAAGGCCCAGCAACCAGTTGGCAAGCTATTTCTTTTCCTGCATTTCCAAACAAATATTAAATTAATCACCTTCTTTAAATGAATTCGAATTTCCTTTTGTAATTAAGCTAAATATCAGGGGGTAGTTTTGTAATTATCCAAACAACAAATTCAACTCTAATAATTACTCATGAAAAATTACATACCTGCCCCCGCGGCCGGCTCGGCCACTACTGCTGCTCCCGCTGCGGCTGCTGACGGTGGTGGTGGTGGTGGCGCCGCTGCTATTACTATCACTCGACCCTGTGAATCTCTTCTTCCACCAATCCTTTTCGCCGCCATCAACCTTAGGCGAAACTTTATTATTACTAAAATTTCTGCCCACTTCATTTCTCTTCTTTTTCCTAGACCCGAACGAAAACGGAAAGACCACATTCAAAAACAACCCCTTGTTCTCAAAACCATTATTCACCACGATTTTCTTGCTCTCTTCTTTGGATCTCATCATCACAGCCCTTTGCTCCAGCGATCCATGGCCACGGTCATCTCCGATCGCCTCTTGATTTTCCACAAGATCTTTCAAGGAGAGCTCGTACGACGATTCGGGCATGTTCCTCACCATCTCCATGAGCTCCCATTGGCCTCGGGCGATTATGGCACGTGCTCGTGAACCGGACGACGGGGACCGGCCCAGGAGGAGGGGGTGCGACGGGCTCGGGCTCGGGCTTGGGCTGTTGCTTTCCATTGTTTGATGAGTTGGTCGGAATTGAACCGTTGCCTCGTTGTTGCTATTATTATACCAATTGGGGTAACAATTTTCGTGACTTTGGGCACGTTTCATAATATCCATGTTGACTAATTTCGCCATGCGTGGATTGCGATTTATTCTTTTCGTGATTGTGTGTGCTTGGAGAATTGAATTGTGGGAATATTATACACACATGGTTTTTGTTAGTTTGAGTGAGGAGGGATTTTGTGTATTTGAAATGTAAATTATGAAAATGTTCGTTATGTGTCAATGCTCACTTTTTCCTTTTATTGACAACAATGTGTCAATTTGTGCTGCTGCTGCTTATTTTTATTTATTTACTTATTTTCCATTATGGGTTAAATTAAGTCAAGGGTTCTAGATGGGCCGTGGGTGTGGGCCGTGCGGTTCCACGATTTTCTTGCAATTAAACTCTATCTAAGACTAATACTATTTATTTAGTCCTTGTTTAAACTCATTTAAACACCAATTAAATTTTGAACCATAGTATGTAGTCACGCCTATTGGCTAACGCTATTTAGAACATTTAAATATTGCTATTGTTACTTTGAAGAATGAACTTTTATTTAATAGTTGGGGTGGAGGAGAGGAAAATAATAAGAACTAAATAAATTATAAAGTAAAAGGTTTGAACCCTAAACCCTAAGTAAACATCCTTCAAGAGGGTAATATGATAAATATTGTTATTAATTACTATGAAGAAAGGAACTTTTTTTTTCTTTTAATGGTGAACACAAAGAGAAAACATTGAATTAATAAATGTGAATTATTGCTTAACCAAGTTGTTTTAAGTAGTAATTCCAAAAGAAAGAATAACGTTTTAAGTGGTGGATTGAAATTAGGGCAACTAGTATATAATTATTGTGGTTAGTGGGAAATCGGCTTGAATTAATTGGGTATTGATGTGTCAAATCAGCCTGAAATATAACATAATTAATAAGGGATCAAGGGGAACGATTACACTAATTGACAATTAATGAGATGTTAGGAAATGATTTTAAGTATTGGATTTTCTTAATTTCTCATTTTCTTTCTTTCTTTTTTCTTTTCTTTTCTCTTTTATGGTTTAAACTTGAATTGAATTAAAATAAAATACAGGGGAAAAAACTTTTTGCCCCTCAAACTACTTTGATTTTTACAATTTATCATACGAACTTTATTTTTCAACAAACCGCCATCTGAACTATGCGCGAATTGCATTTTACCCCCTACAACACTTTTTTTGGTGGTTTTGTGATGAAAACCGGATGAAGTGGCGCAATCGGATTGTGCCACTTCATCAGGTTTTGATTACAACACCATAAAAAAAGTGATGTAGGAGATAAAATGCAATTCGCGCATAGTTCAGATGACGATTTGTCGGAAAAAAAAGTTCGTATAGTAAACTGTAAAAATTGAAATAGTCTGGAGAACAAAAAAATAATTACTCCTGAAATATAAGACCACAGGAATAATGTATATTTTACTCTTTTCAAAGATGATTACAGTACAACCACGCTTTAATTATTGCCATGGTTTCGTGAGTAGAAGGTCGTCAAAAGATATGATCCCTCTAATACTAATAGTGTTTTATTATTGCAGAGAAAAAAAATGAAATTCAGTTCAGTAAATAATTGTGGAGTATTATTAAGGCAATCTAATGCGAACAAATAAATTTCATTAAGTTTAAAAATTCAATATTTTATTTTGTTTTTCGCTCTTCTCACTAATGCAATCCATTTATCTCTACGATGAAAGTTTAGGTGATGTATGGAATCGTTTCCATTTCACATTTCTCAATTTCTAATTATTTTAA
Source organism: Phtheirospermum japonicum (assembly GCA_014905375.1). NCBI lineage: Eukaryota > Viridiplantae > Streptophyta > Magnoliopsida > Lamiales > Orobanchaceae > Phtheirospermum > Phtheirospermum japonicum. The sequence goes on along the minus strand of BMAC01000698.1, from coordinate 129,799 downwards.
AAATTAGAATCATGTTTGTTTACAATTTTTCATTGGAAATCACCTTTTTCAATTTTCATTTTTCACATTAAAATATTTCAATTTTACCAAATATATCTAATCTTTAAGGTTGTGGGACCCACCACTACCACCAATATCTACTTTAAATATTATTATTTTTAAAATATATCTATCTAGTAGGACCCACCATCTACAACTTTATTAATATTATATTATATATTCAAATTAAAATATTAAAAATGGACTCCACAACTAACAATTTTTCATTTATTATATAATAAAAAATTTATTACAAAAATACTCATCCAAACATAATCTCAATTTTCACACAAAAACCAATAAATTTTTATTTATCACTTTTTCCACTAGAAATTGGAAATTGAGATGGAAACACATCCATACATCAACCTAAACATAGTGTGGACGTGTCCAAGTTAAAGATAGACCAATTGTCTATCATCAATTGACTCTACAACAATTTAACTAATTAGAAATAAAAAAATAGAGGTGCTATTGAATTTGAATGTGACATTAACTAAATTTCATATATAATGTATGTATCAGCAGCCTCAATTATCAATCACGAAAACGAACCTTTGAATGCAATTGGATCGAAAATGACACAAGATATCGTATCAAGACATTTGATTTAAAACAAACAAACTTGCAGTCTTCAAATAATAAACACCTACAAATACCCCTCAAATATATGGCTTTCAGTAAATTATTTCTCAAAACACTCCCTCGCTCAAAATTTGATTTCATACTTTAATTAGTTTTGTTGCTTTGACTTTTACTCATAAATAATCAATTACGTGAAAGAATTTTGACTATCAATAACTTGGAGTGACTCACACCAAAACACGCGAACACACGCATATATACACAACTTTTTGGCTTTTAGGAGGAAAAAAAATGAGTCTACATAGACGTGGAGAAGGGATTTTTTTTTCTTTAATTTGCAAACAATCCCTTATTATATAATCCCTATGTTTCTGAATAAGTGTTGATTTTGTAACAAATGGTTTGTTTTTGTAAATATTATACATGTTTGTTCCAATTTTATCCGTCTCTATCCTAAAACCAATTGCTCTTCTTTCAAAATCATCATCTTCTATAATTTGACTAAATAATTGAAACATTTCTTTTTTAGAGTTAATTTGATTCTCTTTCATCTTTAGGGAGATAGAAAGAGAGATAATTAGGGGAATAATTATAAATAATTGAAGGATGAATTAGTTAAAAATTTTTATGTTCCTTGATTTTTGTCAAATATTTAAAAAGCCATTTGCTCAGCCACTCGGGAGTATTTAAAATAACAAAAAAGAACACCAGATACTGTATAAACACTTACGTACTCAAGTACGTTGGCAACGCCAATGTTCATTGTTCAACTTTGATTAATGGGGTGAAGTTGTTAAGTTCAAACGTGACCATATAATTATCAATCTTATTATTTTATTTTATTTTTAAAAAAAGGAACTCCAAAGTCTTTCATATTCTGGATCTTGGACATCAAATCACAAGGTTTGTGAACCTATCACACCTCGTTGATTATGTAAGCTGCGTTAATTTTCTACCCACACGTGTGGTTTAATATTTTTCCTTCACCAAACTGAAAGAACATATAAAATAGGGGAAGCAAAATATCACAAAAAGGAGCTGTAAGTATCTAACCATATTCGTGGAGAATTTTCTAGAACATGTATGGTATATTTAATTTTATAATTTAGTTAGTTACGTGATTAGGAAGTATGCAATTTTAAAAGAGAACAAGTAACACAAAGACTCAAATGTGACGGTTACACGGGTTTTCTGTCATGTGACGGAGCCCCCAAACCCAATAAATCTGCCTAGTCCGACCCAATTTGATGAATTAAATCCGGGTCTGAATAGATATAGAGTTCCGTCACATGATAAATGATACATGTGACCGTCACACAGGAGACTTGCTCTTTTAAAGCGAAGATTCCCAAATAGTCATATAGCATAGTAACAAAATCCCTTAAAATCTTACAAAATCTTTTTGGGTTATTTGTTCTATAACTCAAATTTTCATCCCACAACCAACAATTTCTTACACCTTACTCCACACTCAATTATTTTATCACATCATCATTACATTTAGAAAGTTAAATATTACTAAATACAATATAATACAATAATACATTATCATCCACTTTCCATACATGATTTGACATCAAATACAATATAAAAATATATTAGCATCCACTTTCTAGACATGATTGGGAATTCACACTAAAAAGTAAATGATTTTGAATCCTATAACAAACAAAGATTCTTACTATTCACATAATTCTCAACACTCAAGATTATAAATACCTGAATTCAGAATCTCAACGAAACCTAGTCCAAAGAACCCCTTTATTCCTATAAAGTACAAATTCATACCATATAATTCAAAGATGAATAACATATATGGAAAGAACATATTATTAATCAGGCACACAACTTTTTCAGCTCCAACCACACTGATAACTCGATGATGGAAGGTAGTAATAGAAACCCACCAGATTCCCCAATTCATCAAAACCCATCTCAAAATTTCAAGCCAGAACCCCAATTTGTCCAGCCGCTGGCTAATGCTAACCATCTGCAACCCTGATTTTGAACTAATCCACTGTTCGGTCCAATCCTTGATGTTCAGCCCGTTGACCGTCGCACACAACATTGATTACCCTAAGAAAAACCCTCACTGCACTGTTTGGATTGCCGGCTCCTGCAACGGCTTAATCTGCGTCGCCATAGACGAGAGTGACATGTTCCTCTGGAACCCGACTACACGGACATCGAAGAAACTCCCCCTCTTCGCCGTCACATTGAGGCAAGGGTTTTATTACATTTGGAGGTTTGGCTACGACGAGTCCAGCGACGATTACAAGGTTGTCAGTATTTTCTGTGTGTTCGGAAATGAGGGCCTTTACGAGTCAGTGGTCAAGATCTACAGCTTGAGGGCTGATTCTTGGAAGAGCATCGGGGGTTTCGAGGGTGGGGTCCCGTTGGACGATTCCGAAAAGTTCACGAGTGGGAAGATTCCATTTCCCGGCGACACGTGGTGGGTCGGAGTTCAAGTGGAACATCGTGTCCCTCGATTTGAGGACCGAGGATTACGGGACTGTCGAGCAGCCGGATTACGGGGAGGGTTGTTTCGATTCGTATCTGGGGCTGCTGGGCGAGTTCATTTGCGTGCAATTACAACCAGAAAACAAGATCGATTTATTAAAAGTTTGTTTAAAATCGTCTGGTTAAAAAAAAGAACAAAATTTAATTACATTTGCCGTTTTAAAGTTTACACGAGTAGTTCTGAATTTACATAAGTAGTTTTGATTTTACACGAGTAGTTCTGAGTTTTTGAAGAATAGTTTTGAAATTTACACGAGTAGTTCTGAATTTACACGAGTAGTTTTGAATTTACAGGAGTAGTTCTGAATTTATAGGAAGTAGTTCTGAATTTACACAAGTACTTCTGAATTTTCGAAGAACAAAATAAAATAGTTAGAAAGGATAATTTAGTACTCTTATATAATATTTTGAATTAAATAAAAAGTTGAAATTTCAATTTTTTATTTAGGAAAAAAATATTTCACTGTATATGAGAATTTATATGAGAATTGCCAGCAAGCTATCGTCCAGCCGCCGAAGCACCATTTGAAGAGGGCTTGCCCCAAACCCCGTCCAATAGATTCTTGCTGTCCACTGCTCACCCCAAGACCCTAAATACTTTAACGAAAGAAACAAAGATAAGAGGGGTGGATTTGTAATTCGTCACAATACTTTGACATCATACCAGCTTACCAATTAGTTAGGTTGGTCAAAGAATATTTATCCATGGCGGCCTTCACAAGTGAACCGGTTGATCATTAAATGTCATATAAATTCATTTTTTTCCCCCATTTTTATTTTCTTTTACTACTACTATTTGTTTAATCTACGGAAGTAGGCTACTCCATCTGTTGAAACCACATAATTTTGTTGTACCCTCAATAATGCATAAAAAACATCTACAACGGAAAAGAGGTGGAGTGGACAACTAGAAAAGAAAAGGTACTTTTATAAAACTTGCAATTTTTTAATTTGAATGCCAAATTAAGATAGTGATTTTTATTTTATTTTTGGTCACTTTCTTAATAACGTTCAAAATGGAGGATTTTTTTAATTATTAGAAGTACCAACTGATGATTTTTTTTTTGATAAAAGTTTATTAGGTTCCTTAAAACAGGGCTTTATTATGTTAAAGTCATGCATATGAGTAATCAATGTTTCATTGTTCACTTTTTTTTCCCCTCATTTTAAGTTGAGCTAAGGGATTTTATTATTATTTTCACTGACACTCAAACCCAAAATCTCGATTTTAAATAATGGTCCTATTTATAATTTATATTTTTCCTTTTGATAGCAAAGCTAAAATTGCACCCTTTTTCTTAGCGTTGATAGCTAAATTAAATAAATGACATTATACTCATTTTTACTATAATTTTCTTCAAATGTAATTAAACCAATAAAATAAATTGCAATACATTCGAATTAGACAAATATATTAGTTCGGTACGACATACTCGGTGAAGTAGTACAAACATATAATAAATATAAAGACCTTTCAATCGTGAGAACTAGGAGCAAGCATTCGGTCGGTTGAGCCGAAAATCGAATCGAACCGAAATAACCAAAACCGAATCGTGCCTAAAATTTCAAACCGAACCGAATTTAGGTCTAAAACCGAAATATTTATAAAATTGCAAATCGAACTAAATCGAAAATATGTTTAAAACTGAATTAATCGAAACAAACCGAATAAATATAACAATAAGTAATATAAAAAAAATATTATTTTCAATTTTTTAATTATATTTCGGTTAAAACCGAACCGAATTGAAATAACCGAATTTTTCGAATTCTCAAACCGAAAATCGAACCAAATTTACATAAAACCGAACCGAACCGAGATTTTCGATTCGATTCAATCGATTATTTCGATTTTTCGTTTTTTTATCACCTCTAATGAGAACTTTGAACTCATCTTACACCACAAGACCATCTAAAACACATGGCAAATACTTGGTTTTACTTCTTCCGAGTGCAAGGATAACATAACCTCAAGGGTTTTTATTTATTTAATTTTTTTGACATTCGATTGTTTGAAAATTTTTAATTAAACAAACTTCTTAAGAAATTCCATTATCAGAAATTATTATTTTATACCTGGCTGGGCCTTGAAAAACAGATACAAGCTTAGAAAGGGCTGAATCAGGAACTTGGACTGGGCCGAATTTGAGGCCTCTCACCTTTACAAGCCACCAAACATGAACAAAGAAATGAAGTAATATTTTATGGGCTCTAAAACAGGCTTCGGACGGACCCTGCTTAGCTCCGCCGCAGCCTCCACCACCACCGCGCCCCGCCCCGCCTCTTCACCCTCCACGAAGGAACTAACCACCACGATCCTCAACCACGTCCGCCTCGGCCGTCTTTCAAAAGCAGTCTCCATTCTCTTCTCCTCCGCAGTCCCTTTCACTCCCTCTCTCTACGCCCATCTCTTCAGAATCTGCGCGTCAAACAAGTCAATAATCGAGACCCGTAAGCTCGAGTCTCACCTGATCACCTTCAATCCAAACCCACCAGTGTTCCTGCTCAACAGGGCGATCGAAAGCTACGGAAAATGCAATTGTCTGGAAGATGCCCGCGAACTGTTCGACGAAATGCCAACGAGAGACGGCGGGTCCTGGAACACGATGATCACTGCCTACTCGAGAAACAGGCGCCCGGAAAACGCGTTAGCCATGTTCTCGACGATGGTTAGCGAGGGTGTTTTGGCTAGCGAGGTCACATTCGCGAGCGTTCTCGGATCATGCGCAGCCGTTTTGGAGCTTGGGCTTTCAAAGCAGGTTCATGGGCTTGTCGTAAAATATGGATATGTTGGAAATATTATTTTGGAGAGCTCACTAGTTGATGCGTATGGGAAATGTGGTGCAATGATTGATTCTAGAAGAATGTTTGATGAAATCGAAATCCCAAACGACGTTTCTTGGAATGTTATTGTTCGGAGGTATTTAGAAATGGGGGATGGATATGAAGCTCTGAGATTGTTTGCTAAAATGATTCGGTCAAACACCAGCCCGTTGACTTTCACGGTCTCCAACGCCATTCTGGCTTGTTCGAGCTTTGGCGGACTTAAAGGAGGTGTCCAAATTCACGCATTCGGTATCAAGAACAATTTGGCACACGATGAAGTGGTTTCAAGCACTCTAATCAGCATGTACGCTAAGTTCGGAGATTTAAGGAGCGCCAAGAAAATTTTCGACTTGCCCGTTTCCAAAGACCAGATCGACTACACCACGATGGTGTCGGGCTATGCTCTGAGCGGAAAACTGAAAGATGCACGAGCACTGTTCGATGAAATGCCCGAACGAAATGTTAAATCATGGAACGTCATGTTAGCGGGCTACACTCGTTCCCTCAAGTGGGACAAAGCCTTAGCTTTCATAATGTTAATGCGTAAAAACACTAAAGATATCGATCATGTCACGCTCGGATTAATCTTAAATGTTTCTGCAGCAATTCCCGATTTAGAACTCGGGAAGCAAGTTCATGGGTACGCGTACAGAAACGGGTTTCATTCAAATCTCTTTTTCGGAAATGCGCTTCTTGACATGTACGGTAAATGCGGTAACTTGAAACGAGCTAGGGTTTGGTTCTACGAAATGAGCCATTTACGGGATAAGGTTTCTTGGAATAATCTGTTGACGAGCTACGCTCGTCACGGGTTGAGCGAGGAGGCGATGAGTATCTTCTGGAAGATGCTAGAAGAGACAAAACCGAGCAAGTTCACGTTCGGGACGCTTTTAGCTGCATGCGCGAATATATTCGCCCTTGGGACCGGAAAACAGGTCCACGCGTTCATGTTGAGAAACGGGTACGATTTCGATATCGTGATTAGTGGGGCTCTGGTCGACATGTACTCCAAATGCCGGTGTGTTGAGTACGCGATTAGGGTTTTTAAAGAAGCCCATTCGAAGGATGCGATTCTTTTTAATTCCATGATTTTGGGGTGTTTGCATAACGGGATGGGTGAGAAGGTGGTTGAGATTTTTGAGAAAATGGAGGTCGAAAGGGTTAGGCCCGATCACACGACTTTTCAGGGCGTGTTGTGGGCTTGTATTGGTGAGGGGCGGGTTGAGTTGGGCCGGCGGTATTTTGATGCGATGAGTGATAAGTATTGGTTGTTGCCTCGGTTGGAGCATTACGATTCGATGATCGAGATGTATGGGTTGCATGGGTATATGGATGAGCTCGAGGTTTTTGTGAAGAACATGCCGTTCGAGCCGACTGTGGCGATGTTGACCAAAGTGTTTGACTTTTGTCGGAAGCATAGGTGCGTTGGGTTAGGAGAATGGGCGTGTGGTCGGCTTAATGAATTGAATCCATTAGTTCCGTTGCGATTTGAAATTATTGACGATCTCTGAATATTTGCTATTTTTAGCAGCTTTTGGATAAGTGCTTTTGGGGCCTAAAAAAAAGTGAGAAAAAACACACAAGCAAGTTTAATTGAGTAGTACTAGTAGTTGTTAGAAAAACTCGAGTCAAATCAACGTGTCAGAAGATATTTTTATCGAGTACAATTTTTTTTTTAATTTTATTTTTGGTTTTCGGAGGAAAACAATTATTATATGGGAATTTTGAAGAAAAATCCTCAATGCTTCTTTTATTTTGTGGTCCACTCCCCACTTAAATTATTTCAATCTCCACTCCCCAATACACATTTGACTTTCATGATCACTCCCTTTTCTTACAAAAATCCAAATTTACCCTTATTTAATGGGTTTGTCCTTTGGTGTAGAAAAGTCAAGTTTTATGGTTCAGAATTTGAGTACTTACTTCCAATGTACCTTATACTTAATAGTTATGTACTGAATACTTCGTGACTTTAAAATTAATACTTAGCATAGAATACTTCGAAAATTGCCATGATAAAAAGATCCATGAAAATGGTATCAGAGCCTAGGTTTATTAAGAACTTAGAAGAAAAATTTATTATAATTATGTAATTAACTTTTGGTGAGGAGATTTATCTCTAAAAATGGATTCGAACGAGTGTTCGAGATGTATTCATTTCAGGCAATATTTCCAAATATTGGAAATATACGAGATAGACCACAAAGAGAAAGTAGCATATTGGGATAACCAATATGTTGCACAAAGACTCGCAGGAGCCAACAGGGAAACCTTGCTACAATGCGAGAAATAAAAGACATATCATCTGAGTTACCTTTGGGTAAATCAGATATTGAAGACGGACCTCAAGTACCATAGGGATACAGCTCATGAATCCCATCAATAGATCCAACTGCAGCGAGATATCCGATTCCTCTAAGAATCTTAGAGAAATCCAAAAGATGATACAAGACATCGACCACCAAATCCAGGTGAAGATGAAGGAGGTAATTGAACATCAAAAAGAAACACGAGAAATCGATATTTGGTTAAGCACACATGTTGAACCAGAAGCCTTTATTTTATTAAGAACTTAGAATAAAATTTATTACATTAGTAATCTCCTTTTGGGAGGAGAAAACTTGTTTAGCCTCTCATAGAGAAGGCTTGCACTCCGTAAATACATAAACTTCTTAATACAAACCCTATTAAAACACTCTTTATTCTGGCACACAAAAACACTCTTTCTTTATTAATATGAGAAAATAGAAGGTGATGAGCGATGCCTTCTGCTTCCTCCAAATCCTGAATTTATAGAAGTCTGGCGGACTTGAAAATCCGAACTTCAAAACAATTAATTTGACGTCATTGCTTTACGTCTTTTATTTGCATTATTGTCCTCTGTTAGCTGGTGGAATTTTCGCTTTCCAGAGGCACGTTCTTGAGGGACCTGATCATCACATGATCCTTTTATTGTTGTCGGGGAATCCTTTACTTTTTTGATTTGTGCGGTCCCCGGGTAAAACGTGTTTTTGGTGTCCCTTGATTACTTGGCTTATTCAGTTTGGACTTTGTA